>OZ016505.1:27178283-27263283 GCA_963966595.1 Physocephala rufipes
ACAATAGTAAAGAAGACCAATCGAGTCCTGTTGTGACCGGTGCTAGCGATTCGAATTTCGGTCACAAAGGAAAGGAGCTACAGCCTAATTATACAAAAGAGGTATGTCGAAGCAGTAGAGTAGTATTTATATTTATTAATTACTGGATGTCAGATTTTCGAACCGATACCTCGCCGGGCTTATGACACGATGTCCTTTTAAGCGGAAATAATTTGGTTTCTCTTTCCCGCCTGTCTGTCTGTACTAACAATAATTTTGTTTAGTCAGAAGCGGCTAGCGAGTATTTACAACGAATTTGGGGGATGGACATGGAAAAACAGTCATGCTGAAGAGAGAGAGAAATTGATTTTATCCTGCCAATTTTAAGCTTATGTGTTTGAGATATGCCCGGAATTTATGTGATGTAATATTCTCTGTGTGATCGGTAAATGGTTGAATATAACTGTATTGTATCATAGGATTTCTCTGAAAAGGATTCTGTCTGCAATTGCATTAATATAGACATGTGTATAGTTATAAACGCCCTGTAGGGTAGTAATAAATAAATAGAGGGTGTTTTTCATAACAAGCGACAAAAATCTTCTACAGCTTGGGTTGAGGCACGAAAGCAATAATGGTTAGAAAAAATAAAAAAGATTTGAGAAAATATCGTGACTGCTAAGACTGTTGAGAAGGAATCGAGACCTTGTGATGGCTCCTTGCAAACCTATGCTTTATGGGGCTATTTAAGTCGAGTCAATGGGACGAACGATATTTGAGAAAATGAATTAAAAAAAAATTCAAATGCATTATCTTCTTTTCAAAAAAAGAAAACAATAATAATAATTAAATAATTAAATAAATTAGAAAATGAATAAATAAATAAATAAATAAAAAAATAAACATAAAAAAATAATAAGTGTAATTTCTAAGAGAAATGACTCTCGAAATGTTATGCTATAAGTAAAAAGACTCTCGAAATGTTAAGCTTTTGTCGATAATTCTTCACAATTTCTTTACAATATTTCCTTAAATATTGACAATAAATTGCTGAAGTTAATTCCCCTTCAAAATATTTTTTCTGAAGAAAGAAATTAACGTCTTCCATTTTCAGCGATTATTTGCGAGCCCTTTATTGTTAGGAAATAATTTTCCTTATGCAAGTGATGATTTTTGGTGAGGATATTAATGTTGAAGGCGCTGATAGACCAATTGCTTTTATAGTTAATGAAAGAGCGATGAAAACAATTAGCGTCCGACATTACGATGTCATTGTCGTGCGTTTTATACGATCAAAACGCGACCCACAAATTCAGTTGATTTTAGTAGTTTTGTTTTTGAGTTGAGTTTATTCGATCGCCCCCTAAACGGTGAATAAAACCAGTCACATGACTCTCATTCATGGACTAGAAATCGTTAAACTGTTTCAAATGTTCAAATCATTTAGGACTTATTTAGGGCAGTCACGCAATTTTTTCTTAGGTCTCAGTTAGTCAAAATCGAAGAAAATAATTATTTCTGTACTTAAAATCGATTTAACGCCCATTTACAATGCTATTTATTTCTTAAATATAAAAATAAATTAAAATAAATATAATTATGATTATATTATAAAATAATTCCTTTAAAACTTAAAGAAATTTTGTTTCTGTCTGTCGGTCTTTTTTCAGCTGGGGCGTATATTGTAATCTTCCATAAGCTTTTCAGCTGGTTCGCTGTTAACGGTTTTCTTGGTTGATTTCGGTATCTTTAAAAAAAGTTTTATCAAAATCCAACATTCAGGTGTAGGGTACAAAAATAATGTTATGGATCGTTTCTATATAAGCCTTTTTATTTTTGTAATTATAATCATTTGTTTATTAATTCGATGTATTAATCGAACTGGAAGCTTTTTAGCCAAAAATATTTTTAAAATTGATTTACAAAAAGGTTGTTTTTAAATGCATTTTAAAGCTTTGATAAATTTAGAAAATATTCTCTATGAGTCATTTTTCAAAAGCGTTTTAAATAATTTTATTAAATGGATTGTTCGGCTTTGGTCCACAAAATATATTTGTGGAAATTTTTAAGTTAGAAATTTTACTTTATGAAAAATGATCAATTCTCTTTAATTCTTTCATTTGATTCAAAAAGCATTTAATTCTATTCAAAATGATCCTCTTTATATTCTGCTTTTATTCTAAAAATTGGTCATAATTTTGTAATCCCTTTGAAATAAGAATAATGACATTCTCGAAGTCAAACAAATACAACGAATAATAATATTTTGATAAAGCCTTGGTCTAACAGATCGGTTATTCCTGTAATGACTGCGACCTCGTAGTGCTCGCTGTTATTGTTCGTCTTCTCATGACCCTTTATAATCTTCAGATAGCTAATTACCGTTATCGAAAAAAGCACACCATGGCATAGATGGTCACTTGCATGGTCAGCCCTTCTGTATTCTTAGTTATAAATTTATATTAGGTGTGTAGGGTGTAGGGTAAATTTCGGTCAGGCCGAAGTTAGCATTCTTACTTGTTTAACTTTCAGACTGAGTCTAAGGCTTAACTATTGCGAATTCATCGTTTAAATCGGAGCTTACTTCAAAGAACGGGCGCAGGATAACCAACAAAAATGTAATTATTTATATAAGTGTTTTCTTCTCCAAGGCTGTTTGGTGTTAATAAATAATTTGGGGATTTGTCAAAAAATGTCCGTAACTTTGTTGCTCGGCAGTTTTCTCATTTCGAAATTTTTCAAAATCGTCGGAATCGTTTGGTACATTGACGATTCTGGATGTTGTCCTTTTGAAATTTTCTACTTCGGAATTTTATCATTCGACATTTTATATATGTATTGCCCACTGGAGACCGATCAGCAATTAATTAACAAGTTCAATAATTGCCTCCTTGTTGAGATCATATCACATTGCAATAATTTTGTTTTTGTGAAACGGAGAGCCAATTGAACTATATGTTCTCCTCGTTAAATTATTTTTTTGGTGCTTTGTTTTGTTGCCATTAATTGATTGCTATGCTATTGATTGGTTATCGCCAATTGATTAATTAAATGCAAGTTATAAAAATTGACAATGAAATTTAATGAAACTGCAAAGATTTATGCTTAGGTGTGTTTTTGTTAATACCACAAATTTGTTGAGACATCTTCGAGTTTTTATGTGTTATTAATTATTTTACTTTTAATATATTATATGTAAAAGTGAATAAGGATTCAGTATTTATTTGTCGCCTGCGTTCAACACTTCTTATCCGCTTGAAAGTTGTACCTTTTTACTCGATTGAGTTTGGTTTTGAAATTCACCTTATCCTTATCCTATTTTATCCTTATTCACCTCGTTGGCGAGAATTGCATGGTTCTTAATATATGAAATTACAGTTCGTTGCACTATTATCAAAAATAAAAGTATTCCATTCTTGTTTCTATTTAGTCGTTTTCATGATAAGAAAGTTTTTGATTATAAATTTGAAGTATCATAGTCGAAGGTCTTCTTACATGAATCTTTGTGATTACTGATGACATTCGGTCACGAGAGATATCTTAACCATCAGCCAATAAGCCATCCAAATTTCGACGATAACTATAAATGAAATAAGCTTTTTCATTATTAATGCTGGCAAAATTTTATTCATTTGCTTTAGGTTTTATAATGAAAATTAATAAAACGAAGAAGTTACCAAAAATTTATATTTTAGGCTTTTAAAAAAAGTAGATTTTTTGTATAAAACGCTAATTCAGATCAATTAAAACTATTATCAACGTCATTGCATTATATGTTCCTTCTATTATAGTTTATGAGCCACGAAATGAAAACTTAAAATTTGAAAATCTTAAGCTAAATAAAAATAATAAAAATTTTGAATCGGCGACAAATAAAATATTTAAAAGGTTTTATTAGAAGTGTGTTAAGTGAAATATGCTGCAATTCAAAAAAGCGTACAAGTAATCTGAACTTCTCCAAAAGCGCTATATCATACCTCTCAATGGTTAAAGTTTATTCAATTCGAAGTTGGCTCCCTTAAAGCAGACGGCATAATGCTTGCCTGTTTATTTGACTTGCTTTCTTTCGTCTGCATAAGCTCATTTAAAAACGTCAAGGATCTCGCTTTCAGAAAATGTGAAGTAACATCCGGTATCCTTTTTTTTGATGCATTAAATGAGACATGACAGATATAGAAAGGTAATTATACATTTTGATTCAGAATCAACCTTTACTACAATTCATCATCCCTCTCATTCGTTTTTTGCGCGTCTTTCTTCTCGTCTATCTAGATCCTTAACTGTCCTGATCGGTCGGTGATACGCCTACTATGAAATTAAAAATAAATTTCATATTCGATTTCAGGGTTTATGGAAATATACTTCTAATAACGGGCGTGGCTCGTCCATTTGTAAACAAGATCACAATTACAACAGAACTGCCTCTGTCTCTGTAGTCTCTTCAGTATTTAAAATGTCAGTTCTGAATTAATTGGTGCTTATTTAAATTGGTGCTTAATTAAAGGTTCTGAATTAATTGGTGCTTTTTTGTTAAAGTTTTATTTTGTAATTTACACCTCTAAGAAAATGAAGACCCCAAAAGCGATCATGGTTTGCCCACTGTTTCAGATTTTACAATGAGTTTATATTACAATTGCTGGATATATACAATTCAGCCAAGCTAAAACTAGAGTTTACTGATAGTGTTCTCGTCCTTAGGAAAATTTTATTGCGATGATCAAAACCTATATGCATCATCTCTAGAGGTAGTGATGATCAATCATTTAACTTCAAATGTGTTATCCTTTAAAACCATTTTCTTTTAGCAAGGAAACTAAAAAAACTATAATATATATGCTTCCCACTTTTTTTAAAATTTCATTTCAGCTCCAACTGAAAACACCTTCACTGCTTAATTTGGTCTTTGCAAATCGGAAACTTTCATTTTACGACATTGATGGTTATGGAAGCAGCTTTCATTCATCACTGTAAGTACACAGAAAAAACTATGCTTTTCCTAGTAGACTAAAATGTAAAAATTAAGAATTTTAACCCCGGAGTGGTCGTAGACGATCGCGGGCGGCGGTGGGTATATCCTAACCCATAATATAAATTTATGGGTTAACCTTTTCGACCCGACTTTTGGCCAGTGTCCTCGCGATAATATTTTTTTAACATTTATCGTTGAAATAGTATTATTTAATGGCTCGGATGGAGCTTAAATTTTTCTTGTAAAATGTTTTTTGAGCCGGGTCATATGCATTTTTGAACTTGCTTCTAATTTACAGTAAAGAGCGTATTATCTCTTTCTCTCAAATCTGGTTAGTAATCCTTCTTGAATGATTGCGAAATGCTCGTTTTTTTATTGCTATACAAAAAATAAATTGTGACGAATAAAAATCTGTTATCGTTACAGTCCTAATATCACAAAAACAAACGAAAAAAGAAAGGTGTATTGGGGAGATACTCCCCACAAGGAAAATTCAGCATTGCTTTCAGCGCACTTCGCGGTTTATTCTTTTCATAAAATGTTTTAAATTATTTCCTATTCTAAAATGAATGCTTTATAATAATATGTATGAAAATATTTGTTTGAAATAAACATTTACAAAAAGGTCCATTTCCTCGTAAAAGTTTGAGTGTCACCAACTTAACAAAATTCAAACTTGCGTGCCAACATGCATTCTGAGGAAGATGTTGGTGGCGGTTGAAATGCGTATGTGTCTATCTGCCTATCTGCCTGTCAGCCTGCCTGTCTGGAGAAATCACAGTTATAGGAGATCGAAAAAAGGTATTGTCAAAAAATTTGGTAGAAATATATGGCGCGGATTTTCTTGAAAGTAGTTGTTTGAATATGAGTTAAATCTAAATGAACCAAGATATAAATCAACTAAGAAAAAAATAACCAAGTGAAATGCAACATTAAAAGGAATGTGCACCGCCCACTGATTATTAATATAATACGTGTGTAGCGTATATAAGTTTCGGTCAGGCCGAAGTTATGGTTATTGCTTGTTCTACTTAGCACTATTAATTACTAATCTCCCGAAACAACGATAATGGATTGAGAGCATTAACCTGATTATGGATATAGGATCATGAAATGTAAGTGAGTGTGAGTGCAAGAGAACGTATGTGTTTTAAAACAAATAAAACAATCTGGAAAAATCTTGTCACAATTTATTTTTAAAGAAATACTTAATAATTATCTGAATAATTCAAAATATTTTTCTTCTCTTATAAAGAAATGCACTATAGTATTTACAAATTTTTAAAAATACTTTATTGAAGGCAAACAGACAGACCTCCCCGACATATTTCCGTCCTGGAGACCATCTCTTATAGACCTTGTCCTGCATTCTCTCTGACGGAGTTCGGTTTGTAATAATCCGAGTATTAAGCAAATACAGTAATTACTGCTTCCAAATATTGGAATTAACTAACTAAATTTATCCATAAGAGTCAATATGCTTGACCAATTAACACCTCGTTGCGCGAAGTTCTGATGGAACAACAATAAATATGAACAGACTAGAGTGATAAAGTTAGCGGGCCGTGCAATGTAAAGCAATCGCGGCCACGATATTACGCGAATAATTTGGGGGTTCTGTCTATAAAATAAGGCTTCTCATTGAATATTCGGTTTATTAGATGAGTTCAGATCAAACGAATAATTTCAACGGCACGTCATCATCATCGCTCTGTAGGTTTTCTTAAGGCTAGCGTGAAAGGTTTTTTACAACAATTTTCGGAAGAATAGAAGATGAATTCAACACAATTGTACTACGAGGGTAATGCATTTGAAAATCAGATCGAAGCAATTCAATTGCGTAATAAGAAAGAAGCAGAGAATGCTGTTGAAACAGCACAGATTATAGAGGAGATTATTGAGGGTATACCTCTACAAAAGAGGCGTGGTACCATTGTACGAACGATATCGTCTATCATCAGGTAATACTTTAGTAATTAATTCAATTTTTTGTTTTCATAGAAAGCAAACGATTAGCGATTAAGGAAACTAAGGAAACAATTCAACAAATAAGTTGAATAAGTTGAATTCAAATTCAAATCAATTATACGTATCCTTAATTAATCCGTTAATTTCTTTTATGAAAAATGGATCGACGATAATGTCGATATTGCTAAAATCTGTTTTGTGTAAATGATTTCATTATATAGAATTTTTATATTTTTGGGAACTATTTCCTTTCTATAATCTTCGATTATGAAAAGGTAGTTGAAGTCTTCTAGGTTTCTGAATTAATGTATGTATACATGTGAAAATCGGGTGCGCATATAAATTAGTGGAAGTAAATTCATTGAATAAATAGATAATAAATAAATAGAAAATAAATAGATAAATTCATTGAATAAAGAGGCCTCTTTATACTTAAAAAACCTGAAGTAATAACGTAGTGTGTTTATATGCGGCAAGTACTGAATATGAAACAAGAAGTAACGCTAACTTCGTCCTGGCTGAGCTCGCATACTCTACATTCGTAATATAAATTTTCAGTTTGCTTCTAATAATCAGTGAGTGAAGGCGCAGGAGAAGTGGCAAGGGTCCGGGGAGTGCAGCCCCTTTAAATATTATATTTAACATTTCGTGATTGATTTCAATCTTCTAACTCATTTTCAACACATGGTATAGCGTGACTGGCTCAGTTTTGGTGTACTTCTAATCTGCGACAATGTCATCTCGGCGAGAAAATTTCAGCTATAATATTCCAATAGAGACTGAAAAATGTGGCTTTGCAATTTTATTTTACAAAAAAGTAGGTGTGAGACGGCGCCGATTTCGCCTATTTCCAATAGCAAACAATTAACAGAGAATACTCGCACGATAATTTAATATTCATGGAAGAGTTCGAGGATATAAAGTTCTCGCGGACGTTTTTCCAATTCAAGCCAACATAGGCTGAAAAGGAACCTTCAGAGACACAAACACTTTCAGAAGCACAAGATATCAGAAGTGGGCCTGGTTCTCATTCGATTCCGCCCACGTTTAGTGACAAGTACCAAACAATAAGAAATATTTCATGCGATGCGAATTTTCATTTCGTTATCCTGTAATTATGATATCTCTAGACACTCAGATAGAATGGCAGACGGGTGGAGCGGACAGAGCTGATCTGAGTCAAGGACGGACAAGTCAGATATATAACTATACTTTTATACCCTTCCAATGCCTTCTTTAAGGCGTTATACTACTTTAATATACCCTAACTATTAGGGTGTAGGGTATAAAATATGAATATGTTCCAATTGAGGCTATTGATCGTTACTTAACGAAATGAGACAATCATTTATTCAAACGTCGCTGTCTATTTATTAATTTAGTATTATTTAAGTGCTATTAATAATTACTACAAATATTGTTTATTAAACTTACAAATTAAGTAATAACAATAGAATCTATTATAATCTAAGGTCATTTTTTTCGTGCTACGAATAGAATATATAATTCTTATGATCAATAATGACTAAACCAAATTATCACAAATGAGGAAGTGTGAAAAATGGGCGGGGAGAAATTTTCCACTTGGTGATTTTATTTCAAACCTTTAGCAGCAGCTCGATGAAAACGATGCCTATTTTCTTTGTTTTTTGAAATGTCCGGAATTTTGTCTTGAATTTTCTGAAATTAATTTTCAATTCAAATCTGCTTCGAAATTTTAGTAAAGATAGCCCACACTGCCGGATTTCGTTTATACCCTTACTAAAATAATCTGCCTATGTTTTTTTCTGTTATAACAAATTAATTATTTCAATTCTTTAATCCTGATTTTTTGACAATTTATTTAAAAAATTTACATTGTAACATTTTTTTAAAAAGATTTTTATTTCATTTAGGATTCAGAAGAGATATTTATCGATACGAGTGTGAGTAAAAATATAACGTTTGGCAATTTGATTTGTTTATTTAAAATCTTCTGCATGATATCAATGACGTTCGTGCATTTACAACAACGCTTGTATTAATAATTCCCCAGCAAAACTTACACGATTAGTCTTTCTTACAAACATTTTCTGTTTTTTCTGTATACATTTATAGTAGATAAATTACATTGCCTGGTAGATATTTCACACCTCTGCACTTCTAGTTAAATCCGGAAATAAAATATTCCCATAATACAAGAATTTTTTAATTCACAGTCATCGCGAGAAGGAACAACAACACGCTGAAGATGTGCTGTTTGACATGTTTTACAACGAAGAAACCGGACTCATTTCCATGGGAAAATTTCTAGCGGTAAGTTGGTTCGAAGGATAAAAGAGAGAGATAGATAGAGAGGGAGAAAGGGAGAGTAAGAGGGAAGAAATGTTTGGTATGAATTCTTATACAAAATCAAATGGAATTAAATACAATATCCTTTACAGGCCCTCAAAACTAGTGGAATACGTCGGTCAGACACACGCGTGCGCGAGATGATGGAGAATCTAAAGCGGGTGCATAAATTATCGAACTATGAAACGGGTTCATCTGCCGAAACGCAAAACCTTAATCGAGAAACGTTTAAAGCGTAGGATACAATTAGTCAATCTGTTCTCTTCAAAATATATATAGTCGTTCCTCCTTTTCAGTGTCGTCGCACAAAATATAGTCCTGATTGCTAAAGCATTTCGTCAGCAATTCGTTATACCTGATTTTGTCAACTTCGTCAAAGATATCGAAGAGATATACGGTAAATGTAAGAGCAATACGGAAGGACAGGTCGCTAACTATATTCCACAATTGGCACGTTACAGCCCTGATTCGTGGGGTGTAAGCATTTGCACCATCGATGGACAACGCTATTCGATCGGAGACGTAGAGGTACCCTTCACGTTGCAAAGTTGCAGGTATGTAATGTCAGGGAATATAAGATATGATGCACAGCACGTTTCGGCACCAGACTTCATTAGTTTGCGTGCGAGTGACAAATTGAAAGATAAGAAATATGGTCCTAGGGACCAGGATACATAATGCGTAGGGAATTTATTAATGTTGCGGGCTATATTAGCGATATTATAAGTCACTTCCTCTATCAAATTACGCAGTATTAAGCAATGAAGACATTTTTATCACTTTCTACCTAACCAAATCAAATCATTTCGAGCTAATATTGTTGCAATATAAAATTTAGACGTGGATAAGTAGTTTGAGCGTGCGAACATTTGAGCTCATGTCATACATGACGTGCTGCATTAAATGGGATCGATACGAGGGCAATATGGTTTTAAGAGATGTTCATGAAAGCTCGTCTGTTTGCGGACGAATTATCACAAGGATAATGAAATTATCACACAGATAGTGAGAACAATTCGTTCTTGAAAACTGTTGTTGAAATATGTTCATATTTACCGCATACAAAATTGCAAATGAAAACATTTTAGCGAGCTCGTACTATTGCTTATACGCCATTATTCTGCATGTTCTAAATTGGTAGACGGATTCATTCATGAACCCTTTCACAAATTTCGGAAATGTGTATTAAAAGAAATATTTCTGATATTATTATCCTCTAGTACTTAATAGATCTCTTGATTTATTCGCTACAATATATTCTGAAACAAGATTATTTAATTCAATAATTGTAATAAGGTAAGATAATTCGAATGAGCGCAGGAATTTGTACACATGCCTTAACGTCTAAAATTGTTTTCACCTCTTTTACCCTGCTAATTATCGGACGTGTTGTATCTTTCTGTTTTTGTTTGTATGACCGGAGTTCGTCGCAAAAAATGATGAACGAATTTAAACAATTTTAATTGTTATTTTTTTGAGCGTCTGTAATAAATGATAAGAATTTGAAAAAATAATAAAAGACGACAATAAATAATAATTACTACCAAAATAATACAGATATTTCAAAATAAGCTCCAGTAACGTCGAAATTTTGATAAGCTTACCTTGTCTTTTTTTTTTAATAAATTTTCCATTCATTGAATTTTTTCCCATAATAATAAGTTCACTTTTTAAACGATTCAAATTTTGTTCAAATTTTATCGAATCTGCTTTGGCCTAAATTTGAAATAAAAGCGGTGAAATTTTTATAATGTTCGAACAAGTAATGATGTATACGAAAATATATCAATATGGGATGATATGGAGTTCTCAGATCGACACACTTAAGAACCTTGAAATGGCATACGAGATTTTCGCTAAAATTATATCACTTCGATAGCAAATTATGCTGTCAATTCATGCGGCACATACGCATCATTTTGAACTCCATTTCAACATAATCATGATGTGTGGAGATTAAACTCGTGTCGAAGTGATCCCATTTGAGGGACAATTTCGTATGCCATTTCATAGTTCTTAAGTGTGTCGATATGAGAACTCAATATCATCTCATATTGACGTATTTTCGTATACACCATTACAAATCTGTAACGCATTAGTACACCTCATATTGAGGTTTGAATACACCCCAATATGATGTTGGCGTATATCAATTTCGAGCTGGTTAAAGTCTGCATTTTTACGTGTTTTATTTTTATTATCGAGGTTTGTAATATAGTCTTGGATCTGTGGATCTGTTCAATTCCTATGAACAAACCAAATATTTCCAGCAATAATATCTCTTTTGTTTTTGAATTATTACGTTCAATTTTTATTATTTTTATAATTATCTAATTAATTGGCTATTTTTTCAAATGGTGTAGGAGATGCCATCATTATAGTAGTCCTTTCGCATCGTTATTCTTTGGCAACTCGTGGAAAGTCATGTGGAATATAAACCCAAACCTCTTACCGATGTGGGGAGCACAGTAATATTACTAATACAGATAATTAAAATTGATAGTAAACACGGATCTTTATTTTATGACAAAGTTGAATGAAATTACTTTTACTTAGCATTGCTTGGATTGTTTGACTGATTAACTCCAGCATTTATATATCATACGTATGTACTTTAACCTGACTTTAGAAACCATATCAATTTCAGCAAACCATTGACTTATGCAATCGCCTTGGAGAAATTAGGACCGAAAGTTGTACACTCGTATGTAGGTCAAGAGCCAAGCGGCAGGAACTTTAACGAGCTTGTCTTGGATCATCACAGTAATTAAGTTATATTTTCTCATTGATTTCATTTATCCATAATACTCTTCACGACGCAGATAAACCTCATAATCCAATGATTAACGCGGGAGCCATCCTAACTTGCTCGTTGCTGCAAACGCTTATTAAGCCCGAAATGACCGTAGCTGAAAAGTTCGATTACACACTATCGTATTTTAGACGTTTGTCGGGCGGAGAGAATATCAGCTTCAACAACGCCGTGTTCCTGTCGGAACGCGAGGCAGCCGATCGGAATTACGCTTTGGGTTTTTACATGCGAGAAAATAAATGTTACCCAAAGAAAACAAACTTGAAGGAAGTTATGGATTTCTACTTTCAGGTAAGCTAGATAGACCCTGGTTGAAGAGTCAGTCGTGTAATTTCTAATCGGTTTTTGTAATGAATGAAATTGGGCATAGCCAGAGTATGACCGTCTTTATAAGATTATAGTGACTTTAAGTGACTAAATCTGCATTCTCTGGGACTAAATTTGATATTTTAGTCAAATGGAAATAAACACATTTAGACAAATTGTGTGAGGGCTTATAAAGAAATACGTTTTCTAAAATCACCGACGAAAAGACAATACAGAATATCGTAAGCACTAAAAGCAATAATGTACAATCAGTCAAAAGTATTTGGGAACAAGAGAAATTGTTTGATTCAATATTGTTTCGTTTTTTAATCGTTGGTTCCTTCCTTTGTAATTTAATCCTTCAGTGCTGTTCGATGGAAACAACATGCGAAGCGGGCGCTGTTATAGCTGCCACTTTGGCCAATGGTGGCATTTGTCCCACTACTGAGGAGAAGGTTCTTTGTCCCGAAGTAGTGCGCGACGTGCTCTCTATTATGCATTCTTGTGGCACGTATGATTATTCTGGTCAATTCGCATTCAAAGTGGGTCTACCTGCCAAGTCGGGTGTAAGTGGCGGCATGATGTTAGTGATCCCAAATGTAATGGGTATTTTTACGTGGTCACCGCCTCTGGATAAATTGGGCAACCCCGTGCGAGGTGTTCAGTTTTGCGAGGAACTTGTTAACATGTTTAATTTTCATCGTTATGACAATTTGAAACATGCTTCCAACAAGAAGGATCCACGAAAACATCGTTACGAAACAAAAGGGCTTTCTATCGTGAATTTATTGTTTTCTGCGGCCAGCGGTGATGTGACGGCATTGCGTCGGCACCGCTTATCTGGAATGGATGTGACGTTGGCCGACTATGACGGCAGAACTGCACTTCATTTGGCAGCGTCTGAAGGTCATTTGGATTGTGTAAAGTTCCTGCTTGAACACTGTCATGCTCCGCATAATCCAAAGGATCGTTGGGGCAACACACCTTTGCATGAAGCTGAAAATTTCGGCCACTACAATATTGTCGAGTTCTTAAAATCATGGCCCGACAAGAACACGGACGACACCGCAACAAAAACCTGCCTTAGTAGCGTCGAAGCCAATGAGGTATATAAGTTCAAAAATTCCTCTCTAGATGACAATTAATTTCGAAGGAATTTTCCTTTTTCAGGAAATAACTATAAGCAATACGGATGTCAATAAAGTCTATGACTGCAGCGAAACTGCTAGTCCTGTGCCCTCCGAGTCAGGCGCCAGTGACGGCAGCTCTGTAGATGACAAGACCAAACCTGGTCTATAAGCTTTCATGTACCTAGTCTTAAAAATGTACCTATCAGTCGAAAATCATCAGCATTATCAATGACAATAATTAAATGGGTTGATTCGTGTTTTATCTTATAAATGATTCCAAAAATTGTTTAGATCTCATTATAAAAAAATTTTAATGTTTCTTAAGATATTAAGCTTTCTTGATGATATATATAATTGTGTGCTTAGTTCCTTGTAATCTTTAATGTTGTTTTTGTATACTGTAAGTATATATTTTTATGTAAAATCAATTAAATATCCTGTACTTTTGTAAAATATAAGCTATTTTATCGTATTAAATGTACTTGAAATGTGAGATGCGCTCTTCGTGTGGTTTTGTCGATGTGAAATGTTTTGATGTTTTGATTTGCAATTTAAGAACTTTTGCAATTTATGTAATTCGTTTATGTTTATATAATTATGTTTATGTTTTACAGTTTAGGTAATTCGTATAATGTAAAGGTAGAGGTTTGTTTAATTTTGTTCATAAAGGATTAATTAATACTCTCGGCATATTAATTACCCATTTTGGGCATTAATTCATGCATTGGAATTTATTCAAACATTGCTTTGGTACAGAAATCTGATAACATTCGCTGGTAATTGGTATGATCTTTACACACCTGTGATGAAAATAATATTTTTTAATAAATTCCTCTTAAAGTATTTGCTATAGAATCCATAATTTTATTTTACTTAAATGCTGTTTCGAATTTATCACAGCGAATCAATTAAAAAATTGAAGGGTGCAAGGGTATCAATCAGTTTTAAATTAATTTGGTGAGTTTACGCCCTTGATCTCTGTCTGGAGAACTAGCTGTACTTCTACCATCTTCTCTAAGTTTACTTCTTTAGCCGCCTTCATTTTCATGCTTCCCCATTATATTTGTACTTCCGAAATGGTAGGATACTCGCTTAATTAAACTTTGAAGGAAACTAAATATTAAATGAAGCGCAGTCAAAGAAAGTGCAACAATTATTCACGCCAAGATTATCTTCTGTTAAGTGTCTCTCGTACTTCCTACCCTTCGTTTGTTTTATTTCTAATGAAGATTTTATACCTTTAAATTTGAAGCAGATTTATAAACAATTTTTTGAATCAAGTTAATGTTATTTATACTTTAATGCAAATAAAGAAGTAGTTTGTTAGGGCTGAAAATATTTTTATTAGCATGAAATTTTAACTTTTGTATAAACACGCAAGTTATATTTTAATTAGCATTTGAATTGAGAAACAAATAATTTCGTATTAATACAGCTGCAAATTATTTAGAGAATTAAAAAACAAATAATAAAGACTGAAGGAGGAGGAATATTTAGGAAACATACATGCGAAGAAGGTTGAAATAATTCATAAATTTCTATTGCTATCTCGTTAAATGGACTAATATGTTAAAATAAGGCCGATAATCGATACTCATGCACTAATCTATGCAACAAAGCAATACAGGTTATATCTATTACATTGATTTTTGAAACCTTTTATTGAATGACACTTTCCATTGTCTTGTTGCGGCAGATATAATTTTTATTGGATATGAATTCTGAATAATCTGTAAACAATGTGATTGGTGTAAATTTACAAAAATTGCAGGTTTAAAGAGAGCATCATTGTTACACGACTTTACTTTAATACACGCGACAAAAATGAGGAAACAATTTTACATTTTTGGTTTCAGATATTACACTCGACACCATCGATATGCTTTATATTTTTATAGCATGAGCTTGCATTCATATTCAGCAATGCAAAGTTGGATGCAATGACTGATTTCCTGGAAACTCGGACGTTCGGAAGGTTTCCGATTCCAACAGCGTCGCATCAGAGCATACACTGACAGTGGCGTGCTTTCGGGGCGACTGAGTACGTTACCGTCTTTTATGAACTTGATGACCTCACTGTGCGTCAGACCGAAATATGGTTGCAAAGCAAATGAAAATATTTCCCAAAGACATATGCCAAAGGCCCAAACATCGGACTCGATTGAGAACTTATTGTATAAAATACTTTCAAGGGGCATCCAACGAACAGGAATGACGTCATTTTCATCACCCTTATAGTAATCTTGCAGATATATTTTGTGTGACAAGCCAAAATCTGCTATTTTGACTGTCATAGCCTCATTAATCAAGCAATTTCTGGTTGCTAAATCGCGATGCACAAATTTGCAATCAGAAAGGTAGACCATTCCTGCCGCTATTTGCTCGGCTATATGGAGCAAATGTCCTTCGTTTAATTTCGTATCGTTCGTCTGGACCCGATGTGTGGCGTATGGCGAATAGGATCGCAAGAATTCGCTTAAATCTCCAGGCGACATATATTCAAATAGAAGACACATTGGACGCCCTAGCGCACAAACGCCTAACAATTTGATGATATTAGGATGATCAAATTCGGCTAGGAGACAAGCTTCTCTTTCAAAGTCACTCAGCATTTGTTCGGTGGCATCGTCCTTTAGCATCTTTACAGCAACGGAGGGATCATCTTGGTCATAAATTAATCCTGGAGCTCTGGCCTGTTAATGAAAGTAATGAAAGAAATAAAAGCAATTGCTGCGAGTAGCTCAAAGCAAATTTCACCTGAAAAACTCTACCAAAAGCTCCCTGCCCCAATGACCGCACATAAATTATATCCCCCCGGGGATATTCGAGTTTCTCTAGCTTCGGATTGAGTTTCGTCTTCGATTCGTTTGGGCAATGTACTGTGACAGTGCTTTGTATATTGCTTTTATGGTTCGGCAACGTGCACGTGTCTAGCGTGACTCGACTAGTGTTTAAATTGACCTCTCCCCTTGCAGAAGCACTGCACTCCAACGCTGTCGATTGTTGTTGTTGCTGTTGATCTTGTTGTTCCGTAAGGGCCTTGCGTTTTGATAGCTTATGTACCAGCAGAACAATCAGATGTAGCGCGAGAATGGTGACAAACCCAAGGCCAGCAAGCATAAAAATCATCGAAGGCGTAAAGAATGTCTCCATTTTAATAGGGGTGGAACGTTCTCGGCTTTCTTCGTCCAATTTTTTAATGTATTCAGCTGAAATGTTAAAAAAATTAGCTGAGAAATTCACACCTGTTCTAATTAATTGAAAATAACATACGGCAAAATGGTATATCGCAGTGCTCCCATCGAACAGACTCATCCACTGTATAACACCAAGGTGCCGGCTCCTCTCCGCCCACATTACGACAGTAGTTTTCACCCTCAACAATTTGTGGGAACACCAACGGTGGCTGAATATGCTTGTGGGGATATTGCGTGTCCCAGCGTTGGCAAGGAATACCGGATTTGGTGATATTTGTAGTGCCCAGATAGAAACGACCATTACCGTTACGGCAATTATCTGCAGGGGATATAGAAAAATCTTCTGAATAATCCTTACGGACTTTCAAACTTACAAGTCACTTCGTCGTCTACAATATCGGTAAGGCCGACATGGGAACAGGTTCTCGTTGTCATATTATGTTTTGGAAGTTCCGTGCAGTTCGGTAGACGAAAGTGTCCACGATTTTTTATAAAAATATTACGTTCTTTTCTTTCCTCAATGAGTACCCAATCGTTGTAACAAAACTGCAAATGTATGGCAACGCAGTCTTCATAACAAAGCGGTGCTTTAACAGGAACCCCTTCAACTATTTCGCAATTTGGAAAAGCGTAAGCACACAAGACTTTCTAAATACGAAATGGAATATTTATTAATTTTTAGTTTTTTTCATAAAAAAAGGTTTACCTCAGCAGGTGCTCTGCATTGCTCCGATAAGTCCATTATTAGCTCCTCCCAAAGAGCTGTTGTGATCTGTTCATTGACCCATCCGCCTTTTGCATTATCTCTGCTGTACCAAACAAAACCACTAACGAAGTCCTTGCATATTTTACCATTGTAGGGAGCACAAAACCCCTTTTCTTTGTGAGCCTGATTTTTTTGATGTTCTCGTTGGTGCCGATGTTGGTGCCCAATAACATTCACTGCATTTTCGGCTTTGACAACAAGCGCAAACATAAATATCGAAAGCAAAACAAGTAACCACCATAGGCTACGTGAAATGCCCAATAGTGGCGAAATGAAAATACCCCTTAATATAGTTCGAAAGCAAGTTTGTAAAAGCCAGGAGAAAATGAATAGATAAACTGCGAAAATCATTCCTTAATGAGGCTACCCTTTAATTACGAGACACTTGATAGAAATAGATTTTTTATGCACCACAAATAAATACGATATCGCCCTTATTTTGGGAAAAAACCGGCAATAAACTATCTGGCCTTTTAGCCATACAGTATTTTCACCGCAGAACACTTTCACACTGCGGAACAAGGGCATGATACAGAATGTTGTGAGGATACGGGAGATAAAGAACAAAAATTTAAGGGTGGTTTTATCAGACAGAACTGTCAAATTTTATTCAGCAGTTACAACTCTCGATAGATCTGTGCAACATTCTTGACTAACCACAAGGAACAACTACAACAAAAGTAAATAAATACGCTAACTCCAATGATTTGCCTTTATTGGGTGTTAACATAATATTAAGCCGTTTTTTACACCTTCACCTTTACCAATTCTTTTGCGCAGAAACCATATTTTACTTTTCGTCGTCAATCGTTTCTAAGCCCTGAAAGAGATTTTTAAACAATTTAGAAACAAAATCGTGCTTGGTTCGGGGGTGGGTCAAATAGTCTATGGTAAATTGTCCAATTTTTAAAACTCAACGTTAAATATAACCGTTAGAATTCTAACCGTATGCATCAGTATTTACTTTTTATGAGGTTGTCTCTTGGACATAGACATTACAAGAAATGTAAGCATAGATGAATCATTTCTTAAGACTGGTATTAAATCTGAATGGATTAATTTATATAATTTCGATTCTCTGTTTATATAAGAAAATTTTTAATTAAAAAATATAAACGTCAGCAAACCACATTCTCAAGATAATATATTCTTGCACCTATAGCTACCAGTTATTAACTGTGATAGCCGTAAGGGCTGTGAGCATCAAAGCATACAATGACTAAACTTGTTGCTCTCGTCGGAATAAGCACAAGCGTTATCAAAACTGGAGCACCGGCCTCTGTAAATAATTTCCTAAATAATCAAAAAGGGACAATTCACCAAATACTTGAATTATACTAAATATATTAGGACAAAATTAATTTTGGAATGTTGTTTGGAGTACTGTGTCAATGAATATTTTAAAAGGTAGAAGAACAAACTTAAACATCTTGACAGGAAATGCATCCAAATATTTTAGTTCACATTTACTCACGTTTATTAAATATGGATTTCCAGTCAATCGTGAGTCGCGCTTGTACATCATTCTACTGAAGTAAGCATCTAAATTCCGACGGTACGCCTGAAAGATAAATTTATTTTATGACACGACTTGCAAAACGACTCCAAGATCTTGATCTACAAAATATAGACCACATAGATCCTTTAGTCGGTCAGGAGAGATTATATAAGATAGTTATGAATAATTCAGATGCTTTTAGTGCAACTTACATTTCCTAGACACAGCTTGTGAATACCATACATTCCAAATGTTGGAATCGAGAGAGCAATCCCAATAATGCAGTATGACGGCAGGATTTCGTACCACATTTTATATAATTTGTTTAAATAACAGCGATAGCAAACAAAGAAATATCGCAACCTCAGTGATGACACACTGGAAAATTATGCTCAAAATTATGATATTTCCCCTTTCCCACCAAATTATATGTCAAAAAAGACATAATGTTCCTATTTTACTGCACACGCAGTAATGGAGATATAGGACACTCAATTCACCACGCTAATAAGAGATTGACATATTTAAGAAAACGCAAACACTATACGGAAGCTTGTGTCATGTTGTTGTTATTGTTTGCTGGAATTTGCGGCCCTATTCTGATTTTATTACCTAAGCTAACCACATTAACAAAATGAAAGGAAAATAGTTAAGCATCAACAGTTCTTAAGATTTCGTATTCCGACGAAAATTTAATAACTGATTTCTAAATTACGGTGTCAATGACTGCTAATGTTTTAACAAGGAGAAAGGTCAGAGTAAAATTATTGTTAGCTGAATTTTTATTTGCTCTTAAAAAGAAGCTTTGAAAAAAGTGGAGGAATATTTTCCTCGAGATTCGGGTGGGGAAAAAACAAAAGAAAAGAAAAAAAGTTAATAGACGTCGTTATTTAATACACCTTCGCGAAACCATTGATCTCTTTGCATTGTTTGATGGTGTATTCGTAAAGAACTTTAGAATGAGCAAATCCCTGTGCTGGAGACTAATAGGTGAGATTATGTCATGGGATGTACAGAAGAAATCGTTATCTATTTATATCATTAATTATTTTAATAAAAGAATATAAAAAAATAAAAATGCTTACTTTTCAAATGGCTCCATTGCAACATATTTGACAGTTGCTGCTTATAACGCGTATTTCACCACGTGCGGTGAAATTTTATAGTTCCGCTGCTGTTAAAAGTTTTTTAGAATACCAAAATTAACTAAGCTTTACAAAGTTCTTGACAAGATTTTATCAAAATGCCTTGTTAAGTTAACAGCCAAAATAGGGCCGTTATTATGTAGGATCTAACAAGTATGCGTTTCACCGCACAAATTTCTTCAATGATTATAAAGGGTTTTATGGAGTAGTAAGTCGTTCAATTCAACACCAAAGATTTTTAAAAACTTGAAACTAAAAACAATATCCAATTATAATAGAAATGTCTTTCCATTCATTATTTAACTGTTTAATAATAATGGAGGAGTACAATTTGAGGAATATATATCAATTCTCACCTGGTTCAACTATATTCACCAAACCTTCGAAAAACCTTGGGAGTTGTTTGGTTCACCATAAATACGTCATATATGACATAATCGATAGCCATATTCTGCAATTAATAACTTTTAATAACAGCCTTGTCCAAGCTCAATTGGTTAAATGATTTTAACAATTACAATCTTATCCTGGCGATCTGTGATAAAACTTACTCATAGCAAATGTTATATTTTGCCTTTAAAATTGGCCATTGGTATTTTAGTTAAGCAGTGAGAACCAAGAGCCTTTTATACTTACCAGATGGTGTTTTAAAATTGTATATGTTTACAGTTATGTGCTAATGCACGGTTTGAATTATTCTGTCTCGTCCTTCCGGTTTCCAATCAACTCAATTTTTGGAATAATGCAAATGACTAACGTATTCCCTTAATAACTTCTATGGATAAGAGACACTCAGTTTTCCAAAGTTGACGAATTTCCCATTTTTTCCCGATTTGTCATCGTTAATTCTCGGTGTTAGGAGCAGTAAATCAAGTTTGTCAGACAGTATTCTTGCATCTGCACAAAAAGCAAATGCATCTTTTTAACTTATTAAGTTAAAAATTGATAAATGGTACGGCTTAAGACGTTCCAATTGCATATTAAATAACCGTGACAAAGCTAAACTTTATAAGTTAACTTTATTCGTTTAACTAATCTTATTTCAGAAATTGTTGAATATGTATTTTTGTTTTACTCTATTTTAAATAAATCTCAACGTAATACTTATTTATATCCAGTATTTGGTAGCTTTATTTTTTCTGAATGATGGAACATATGCATGTCATATTTAAAAAGCAAATTAAATTATATTTAACGGTTGCGTATTCGTCATCAAAATGTTGGCACTTGCGTAATACACTTTCTCCATACTTTGTCTGTAGTTCTGTATTAGTTTATATAATTGCCTGAAAAAAATCTGAAAAATTATAGAACGGAGTATCTTCTCTCTGAATTAGCTAATTTTTAATGCCGCAATTAGTTTTTTTGAATTGGGCGTAGGTGTAATATATAACCCTAATAGAATCAAGACAACTGGTCGTTTAATAAAATCTGTTTTTTCATACCTTTGAAGCTCTCGAAGTGTTAATAAATTTTTAATAAAACCAAATCACAACCAACAAATAAAAGTAAGTTTGTATATTTTTATTATTATCTATTCACATACCTAGATGCGACATATTCTATAAATCTAAGCGCAATATATATGTGTATGGGCGTATGTTCTGCATGCGGAATATTCTATAATTACTGTGGTGTATGCTCAGAATCGATAGCTTTGGTCGATAAAAAACTCAGTTTTTCTTCACTTTACTTTTTGACTGTCAAGGAAATGCCATTAAATATGCGTTAATTTTTTTCAAAATCTAGTTTAACATATTCTCAAGAAAATCCACGAAATTGTTCTTAACCCAATCGGAGCTACCGACCGAGGACTGTTGCCGCATTTTATACAGAACACTCTGATATGACACGGAAATCATATTATGCGAAATATCGTCTGCGATTATAAAAAAGTTATTCTACAAAATACATTCTTAAACATTATACACTTAAATACATATATTTGCCTAATAATTATTTTGATACCATTTTGGTTTGATTCGACCGCTTTAGTAATAAAATCCGATGGCTGCGAAATCCTCAACTTGAGTCCGTGAACACGAGAAGAATTTTGATAATTTTTTGTTGAAGGTATGAAGAGGATTTAAATTGTTTTTTTTTTTTTTGAGAAGTGTTCAGCTTCCTTGGATCCTTCGTATATTGTATAAATTAAATTACAACGAATAAAAATTATAAAAGTTTGAAAAGAAAAAACATTGTTTGCGAGTGTGCCTGTTGAATTCTTTAGCACCTTTCAGTCACGTACACTTTGGCATTGGTGGGCGCATTAGATCTACGCACGGCGAAGGAAACGATTATACCCAGGGCGACCAATACGATACCGATGGCATTTATTATGAAATGTTCAATCTCCGAGTTATAAGCACTGAAAAATGAATAAATCAAGTAAATAAATACTTGAGCAATAAAGGGTGCTTACCTAAGTGCATTATCGTATGTAAGTTGACGCTCTTTCTCGATTAAACCCGTGATGCTTGTTGCAACTGCTAGCATGAAAATGACGAGACCGAAGCTCGCATGAATCGGTACCATAATGCCGCGACAACGGTAGGTGCGACTCTCGCAACAAAGCAGCACGAGAAAGCTACGAATATATAAAAATATAGATGTGAGAAATTGTGTGCTAAACGCGGTTGCGATTTGAGCGGTGAAGATATGATTAAGCATACTATGCAAGATTGTTAACAAATGTTTCTTATTAATCTCACACATGACCGAACCAACCTGAAAAATCCAACCACGAATTGCACAGCGAAAAGTCCAATCGTCACCAGGCCGAGCCATGAATGCAGGCTGAGAAAATGCGGCATCGAAACATCGGAGAGGCTGTGGAAATCAAACACCGCTAGAAATCCCATAATCACGCAAGGTATGGCACAAGCATGAAAGAGCATATGCAGTAATTTGATGTAGATATGCTTGAGACATCGACATAATCGAAAAAGTAGAATAGCTGCGAATATATGGCATCGTAAACAATTGGATTAGTCTTACACACAGTTTGTTTGTTTCTTACAAAATCCCGAAAAAGTAATGAAACCAGCAATCATCAGAGTGGGATGAAAATTGAATTGCAAATTGGGTGACTCCGACCATCCGTAGCCGCCGCGGTAGAATAGTATCCAGAAAACTGTTAAAACAAGCACGCCCACTAAAAGAATCGTTGACAATATTACAATTAGTAAATACTCCAACCATGAGCCGCAATTCCAAGCATTTTCGAACTCCTCCTCGTAACGCCTGTCGAACAATTAAAAAACAACACGAAAAACTGTGAATATTTGTGGTGAGATTTAAGAGCTAGAATAGTCAGTTAGTAATATTAATTGTTTGGTAAAATTTAATAGAATAGCACTTGTTTTTTCTCTTAAAGATGTGATTATCGCCATCGCGCGGACCATTCTTCACTATGCGCATATTCAATTCCTTTATAAAGTCTTCATTTACTGCCATCATTTGAGTTAACGCTAGGGTTTAAGTTGATTGTAATTATGAATTGACTGATTTTGTGCTAATCGCTTTATTTAGTTCAATTTCTAAAAGCAGATTTCTTTAATCGTTTTATTTCTCATATAATTTCGTTATGATTTTGGAAATTTTTTGAAATTTCAAAAATTCATAATATATTGGCAATTAAAACTACGTGCACTAGAAGACATATTTTACAGATTGCTCTTGAGTTCAAATTTTCATACTTTACTGATTATTCCACTCTCTGAAATTTATCATCTCTGTAATCCTTTAAGAGAGCCAATATTATCGAGATCTTCAAAAAAATTACATACGTTTTAAAGTAAAATTTACCAAAATCCACCACGAATAATAATCATACCACGAACTAATAGTTTTCAAAAAATTAAAATGGATTGGCTAATTAATTAACTGATTGTGCTGCGGGTGAGTGTGAGTGTGAGCAGCGTAGATCCCGCCGAGTCTCCCGTGGTCCTCTGGGAGTCCACGTCGACCACTTTGGGAATTTCATTCCAAGAAATTCAGCAAGACGGTGAATAAATTATTATAAAATTTCTCACAAATCCATTTTTGAATTTCGAAAAAGCACTTTTGCGAAACTGATCTAAGTGTTTTGAGTATTAAACCCAAAGGCACAACTAAAGCATTATTTTTGCGACGCATGCCTAAAGTGCTTGTGATTATTCCCAAGAAATCTCTGACAATCGATACAATTTTTTAGACCACATATGTCGAAACCGAAGCGATCCTATTGTCTAAAAAATATTTTGTAAGAAAAGATATGAATTTATTCGCGTCACAACATCGTCACTTGAATATTTATTGTAATTTTCCACGCAAAATATCATTTGTTTGCTTTTTATATGCATTGAAATTGATATTGTTAAATATTAATACTAAATTAATAAGAAAATGAAATTCAGAAGAAATTCGGTGAAACGCATGGTTTGTCAAATTCATTGAAAGGGCATGAAAAACATTTTATTATCGAGTGAATTAATTGGATTGGTGCCTAAATAATCTTATATTTAGTGCCCATAAATATAAAAAATATGACTTATTCGTTTCGTTAGCATTATCTTGCTTAATTTACCCCTTACACCGTCTAATATCTCAGATTACTTCATAGACGCGAGTTTGCGGAATTCTTTTGATTTATAATGATTTTTGATTATTGATTATTTTGATTGTTATTATTTAATCCATTTTGATCTTTCCTGCTCGTTTGTGCTTATAAAGATCTTTAAATAATATTTTGATTTTATTTTTTGTAATAAACTTCATCGATTATGCATTATTTGTGAATAATTAAACATTACTGCAAAACCAAATAAATTTCGATGCTTTTATTTTTTCAAAATAAAGCTGTAAAGGATAAGTAAAAATAAATTGACTTTACTGCGTTCTCTCTCTTTTTGGTTGGTAGGTGTGTTCGTTACTCCACAACTTAAAATTAAATTGTATTTTAAAAATAACGAAAATTGAACTATTATAGCCTTCAATAAAAGTTCGAAAACCGCAAACATAATTTAGTGCTTGAAATTGATGCAGTAATCGAGAGCTAAATTTATTCAGTCGACCTCAATCGACAATTTGTGCAATATGGTGTACTACTCGTCACTGACGACGTATCTAATGTCACTTAATCGCTAATGTAACGTCAATTACATTTAATTAGTGTTTTCAATAAACCAACGATAAAATTTAATTCATGTTTTTAGTATTTTTGGCTTTAAATAATGTGTTTGCACAATTGCCCGGATAAGGATATGTATGGTTTTACTTCTGTTTATAAAAAAATATACAATGCCATTAAATACTCATACTTGGTAAACGTTAGCTCTTTTTATACCCTACTTACGAAGGAAGAACGGCATATACATCTTGATCATATTACACCCTTAGATTAGACAGTAATTAATTGGACACTAGTCACCGAGTCCGTAGTGAACATTTTCGAAAACATCCAAAAATTCTACTTGAATTTCTTGAATACTTCCAATTTATTCTTTTTTACTTCGAACAATTTTCTGCCCTTCGTTCGAAGTATTGTTTTAGATGTTCGAGTCTGCAATCATCAAAAGCTATTGTTTTGTTTCAGAAAAAATACAACTAGATTCTTAAAACCATAAGTGAATCAGTGAGTGATAATTTTAATCTAAATATAAGTGTCTGTCTGTCTGGGCGTTTGTTTGATGCTCAAGTCGTTAAAAACGATAAAAACCAATTTATCAATTTTTATTAGTTATTCCTATTGCTTTGATTTGCCAAAAGTTCATTGTCTACCTGACGATATATCTGTTAAAAGCTATAACTGTAGAATAGCATATTGCCGTCATGTTAAAAAAGTAACAGTTTTAAAACATATAGTTTGGCTTAGTTTTGGGCAGTGAACCAATTTATAGTTTCAATGCTTTTAGGAAATAATGCTTTTAGGAAAAATAATTAAAAAATTAATTTATAGTTTTCAATGCTTTTTTGCGTCTGGGGATGTATTGCATTTGCAGATCCATAGTAAGGAAATAAGTAAATAATAAAGAAATTATAAATTATTTATCCCACAAAAGTTTGTATTAAAACGTGATGAGAAACAACTATTCGCTATCCATAATCGTTAATACATTGACAGATGAGTAACGAATATGTTTTTAAATTTGAAAATTAGATTACTTCGTTTGCATGAAATAATAAAAACTATGGAAAAAACACATTCAAATATAAAAGATTTTGAATTATTCTTGAAAAAATGAGAATAATTTTGAAAACACAGTTTTTAGGGGGACGGGGGTTAAGTTATTATTTTTTAGTTTTAGAAGAAAATATACTACCACTGTTAGCCGAAAAACGTTACCCTTTCAAAATTGTATACACATAATTTTATGTATAATTATTATTAATAAATTCAATTTTTATTTATTTATGCGTTTCACGGCGTTCCGTTTAAAATGTTCCAAAAGTAGCACACAGTAATATTCACTTAGAAGAAAGGCGCGACAGTAAGCTGATTTTTTCCATTTTCTATATCAAAGAGCCACTCCCACACGATACACGTGCCTAATTGCATGATGGTGATTCCATTCATTCTCTTTTAATAGTTCGTTTTCCGTTGTCCAACCTATGAATACCATACAGTCTGCTGAAACCGAGAATATTCCCAATTTCTTGTCAAGTGTTCTCCTTTAATATTTATATCTTCCGACAACCTGATGAGTGGAAAGTACTATCTCGAAATAGTGTCTGATTCTGGGAGGGAAAATAAATACACTTTCTATATCTGTTATATTATTTTTAATGCGTTCCTACTTTTCCTTTGGGTGTATCGAAGAAAAAACGCTAAGCACAGAAAGTCCAACCTTTAAAGGACTTTATACCATACAGTCGAAAGTAATACTAATTTTATCCTTCGTTTTGTAACGGATTTAAGCAGACATGGTAGTTCTAGAAAGTATATTTAGTGATTTATTGGTTGTATATTGGTTGTAAATAAGTTCATACACGCCCACTCTTATGTTTATGCGTTAATTTCACAGATAATAGTGCAATTATGCTTCTAAATGAAGCCTTCCACTTAGAAACATTACCGTAAAATGGGCGTGGGTAAAAAACAAAAATATAGTACAATTTTATTTATGCTAAAGGTTTTATACTTAACATTCGAATCCGCCAATTAAGGTAGAACTATACTCTTAAATATGGGCGTAGTCCGTCCATTGGATACAATGGTCACAATTACTTTGAACTTTGATTGAAAAGTGCAAAACTGCAAGTGAAATGAATTTGTACTTTGAATGAAAAAAAATTACTTTTACAAAAGTGCAAATTCATTCTTGCTTTTAGTTTTAAGTACTACATTTTATTTATTTATTACGCAATGACAATATTTTGCAGACGCAACAAAAATACAATTTTTAACTGTCTGGCCTTTAAGACAATCTCTTTTTTCATTTGCATAGATTCAATATGGAATTGATTCCCAATAAAGAGATCGATTTTCTTTGAGTTGCTCGCAATTTGCGATTTTGTAACTTTCCCTAGTTTTTCTGCAAAGCGTTAGCAAATTATTTCTCCACTAATTTTCGTAAAATAATTTTGAAATTAGTAGACTTCCAATGCACTTTCTTACGTGAGATTTCTCAGTAGTTCCGTAGTTTGGATTCGTTCCAAGAACTCACCCAGATAAGAAATTAAAAATTACACTTAAGCATATTAAGAAATAATACAGTTATTCGTGTACTAAACTTATTTTCAATTTGATACAAAATAAAAACATATTTTGTATCAAATTTGATACAAATTTGTTACAAAAAAAGTACAAATTTAACATCAATTTATCATGTTAAATATGTTTTGTATTTTGTACAGAATATTGTATAAAATTCTTGTCAACCAATTCTAAAAAATAATTTCTAATCAAATCAAAAAATGAAACCTAAACAAATATTTCTTGATCGATTGCTATTAATGCATTCTCAGAATTATCAATCGTTTCAGCTTGAATTGTAGTAATTGGTTGTGAGTCAACAAAAATCGGTGTTTTTTGGATTTGCGGCTAAGATTAAATTGCTGATTACATCCCATGTGCATGACGTTGTAAACATTAATGCACATAAAGAAGCAAAATTCGAAATCCGGCGATTCAATTAGTCGTGAACAATTTGAAAGGTATCACGAATTATATAAACGTGTTAAAACTGATTGAGTCAGTGCTCATCGAAGGATGAGAAGTTTATAATGAGAAAAAGTCGACGGCGAATTAATATGAACAAGTCAAATAATTAGGTTTTAAATTCTGAAGAAGAATGTTCGGGGCTAATTTCAAATGCCTTAATAGTTCTTCCTTAACTATATTCTTTCTCAGTGAGAAAACCACGCACATTTATGGAAAATATTTATATCCGCTTTTGGTTGACTGAAGAAAAAACGTTTCGCTTCAAATGAAATGAGTTTTATAAGCTGAGGGCACAAATGAGTTCACATTAGTTATAAAAAGTTCTCAAAGGACAAGCGGGGAGAAGCAGGAGGGAACACTCAGGGTTAAATCAACTCACGAGATGTTTTTATCACGCCTTTTATAAAGTGCTGCAAGCGAAGGAAAAACAAAGCAATTATACCCCTCGAGTGCAACGGGGCTTGACGGGGGAATGAAAATGAAGGGTATCATCAACGGCCCTTGGACATTTTGCATTTGAATTTACGAAATATAAGCTTTTATATTTGAGGTTATACTTTGAGGATTTGAAATTTTAAAAATGTGTTAAATTTTAAGTGTCGATTAAGTACTTCATACTGATGGAGTTAATAAAATAGCTTTAGATAAATATATAATTTATATAAAATTTACTAAAAAGGTCGCTTGAACTGCTTTAGAATAAGTAGAAAATTCAACAAAAGCGCATCCAACAAAAATTTCAAATCCGGCAATTCAAATATGGGCAAATTACACGTTGAAGTTAAAACGATGAATTATGTTTATAATTTTTTTTTCTAAATTACATGAAATATGTAATGCGTGCTTTATGCGTCCCTTCCACAAGATGCCCGAAATTATAATCTTTGCCATTTTATTCCTTCAATTTAAACTATTAAACTGTTTATTTATGCTTTAACTGACCAACAAGTCATTGTCGTTTGTGTTGTTGGGATTATAGAATATATACAAATCGTTCCGATTCAACCGCCCGTCTGTAATCATAATTGTATCTTAAAGATACATACTACATAAATTGCCGCATATGCGATCGAGCATTATACAATTTATGTTTTCAACATTGTACATACACAAGTCACACCAGTGTCGTGATTTAAAGGGATTTCGAGGGGAGAGCAGAGCGTTCCTGCAAGAAAAAATCAGAGAAGAAAAATTCTAGACTTCCTAAATTATTTGCGTCTCACAGTATTTTTTCATAATTTTCGTTAAATCTATTACTTAAAAAGTAATAATTTAGCATTTTCGCAAATGAAATACTTTTCAAAATTCCTAAATAATTTGCATCCCATTGAATGATGAACCCACGCGTACGCCACTGAGGCACATCATGCAATTTATTCGTTTAATTTGTGGCTTCGTTCATTTACTTCTGTGCAAATATTCTTAACGTTGGAATTTTTGTGCGGGAAAAAGTAATGACGATGGCGAAGGAAAAAGACGAGCGGGTGGCGACTAATGGATGTAGGAAAGACTTCACTTAATTTAACTGAATCTAGCAACCAAATTAAAAGATTAAAGTCTATCGCAGCGACTGTATACTCGTATGTATTTGTCGAAAACAAGATGCTTTAAAATGCAGCGACGATTTGAAGAATTGCTTTTTATTTAGACATTTGCTTGAAAATTGTCGGAAAGTCTGAATTTTTGAGTTTATACTGATCGTGTAGACGAAGACTGCAAAGCTAATAATCAACGCATGTTTGTTATGCAAATGGCTTGAATTAAATTTGATATTTTTGATAACGTTTTGATTTTTGATATTTTGAGATTTTATTGAAATGTTAAAGCTGAAACCATTAATCAGTTGAAACAGCGATTGTATTTAAGTTCTGAAAAGTTTTTGTTAAAATTTATAATTCGCGTTTTTTAATCCCTTCGAAATGCCTTAAAGTAAATCTTGAAATCAGACCTTATAAACAAAAATAAAATGATTTGTTTAATGTCCATATAAGGAAATTTTAAGGAGTATTGTAACAGACTGTTGATTTTTATAACAGACTGTTATAAAAATACTTTTTAACAGTTTTCCTCGGTTTCTACTTCTCTAAAATGAGTATAATTTTCAATTAGTTAATACAAATCTTTGGATTGAATTGAATTAAAGAAATTGAAGTATTTAATTTATTCAGACGTAGGAAGGAACACAGTTGCTCGGAATGATCCCAAAGGAACTCTACTAAAGCTAGAAATAAACACTTACGTTGGCGCAGCTACTGCTCGAGGCATTTTTTCAATTGTATTTTGCTGTCTAACTAACAGTCGCGATTTTCGAAATAGCCCCTAATGTGTTTTCAAAGGACGTCGTTTTGAAGTTCTAAAACAGAAAAGTTTTGATCTCGAATATCTGTGAGTACACGGTAATCGAAGGTAGTGCGTTATCACAGGCAGGCAGATGCGATCAACCTTGCAATAGCATCAAAAGTCAGAACGCCTAAAGTTCTTCAAGCGCGAACCGAATTGCAAAAAATGCATTTATGAAATAAAAACAGAAGTTCCAGGAATTGTGAAAGTATATTTCCGTTAGACGCTGCTGATTAGCTTGAAGTTGATTGATAAATTAAAAGCAAGTAAAACTCTCGACTTTTATTCGAACACTAGCCGCGCACTTTCCCAAAACTCAGTTTGTTTCACAGTATTTGCTTACACTTATTTTCACATGAAACGAATTGAATTCTTTTTAATAATAAAATGAAAAATAAAGAAAATGCGAAAATCATAGAAAGACTTTTAGTAGCTCGAAATAAAGCGTAACTGCTTGCGATATACGATCTATCTGCTAACGCTGACTTTAGTCGACTACAGTTTGTCGATACTGCTGCCGCTGTAACTGATGAAACTATCTGACGGAATTTGTGAGACACGAAGATGGAAGTTTAATAATTAGGCCTATATGTCGGGTGTTCTGGGCGGGGTTGTGCAGCTCTGTAGGAGGCAAGTTGGAATCATTTTTGTGAGTTTGTGTAATTTTTGTAAAGTCGTTAAAGTTAGTCGTTGAACTTTCATTTGTGGAGAAGATATTGGGTTCGTATCCCAACTAGATATTTAGTCGCCGACAACAACAACAAGCACAAAAACAGCTAATCGATCAAAGTAGGAAAAAGCTTACTCTTAATTTTAACATGAAACAATTGTATACATCAATTCCTTCATAAAGAGTTTCTCATTTTATAGGATTTTCTGAAACTTAAATGAAAACTGGGTATAAAAAAGTATTTTAAATTAATATAGCTAATTTAGGGGTAACAATTTTCTCCGCGACCAAAAGCCGCCTTGCTCGAAAACAATCAGCTCGATAATAGAATTTCTTTAGCCTTCAGTAATTTATTTGCTTTCATTGATAGACTGCTTTATTTTTGATATATAAAAATTAATTCCAACATAATTTCTCTACATAAAAGTTGTTTCGTATAAAGCAAATTAATTTACGGAAGCCAAATTTTATAAAAGTATTTCGGAGTGTTTGTGATTTTGTCATTCGAGAACTTTTCATTGTGAGAAATTTATAGTTTCATTCTTTGTCATTTTGGGAATCCGTTGCGAATTTTGTGTTGGGTTTTCGGGGCGTCGTTACCGTCTAAACTGAATACAAATTATATTAAATTAACAAATATACAACAAAATCCAATCAGTTTGAGAATAAAATAAAGAACAAGACTGAAGGAAAGCGGTTAGTTTGAAAGAACTTAATTTGCACAATTATTATATTTTGAACAATAAGAAATAACAAGTAAAGTGATAAATTAAAACCGTGAAGTGGTCCAGACATGAATAAATTTTCTTCTTTTTTTTTTTGATTGTATAGAAAACGAACAGAAAAGAAAAAAATTTAATAAACAAAACTGAGAAAAATAGTTCGACATCTGAATAATATTAAAAAGCTTCGAAAATGTCGCGAGCTTTTTTCATGTTTTCTAAGTTCTTTTAAGCTTGCATAGATGTGTGCACAAATGTTTTTACTTTGTTCGAAGAAATTTCACTTCTCAAAAGATGTTCGGATTGGCAGGAGGTGGGAGTGTGCAGTAGTTCGAACGGTAATTAATTAATACGAGAAGGTTTCAGTCTTTCAGCAATTACACAATTGAGTGGTGACATATTATACAATTGGTTATAAATTTTGATATAACTTTGATATTATTCTACAAGACACTATCCGTCCTTCGAAGAGTGGCGGCTCATTAGCTTGTGCACCCAGGTCAGTGACGCTATGCAACAAAAACAACAACCACCGCCGCAACAAGGAGATGCAGACGATGATGAATAAAACGACGCAACTGAAATCGTAGATGAAGACGAGACCGAGCAGCATCATTTAATTTACCATATCCATCGTGTGTGTGTGTGTGTTTATAATACGATAGTATTTATACCCTACACCTGACAGCTTTGGGCGCATTACTTCGATTTAGCAAGATGCGGTTTTCTGTCTGTTCCGTCTGTTTGTCGCCGTTCGTGAGTCAGTATGTCTATCTGATTAGCAGTCTGTTAGTCTGCTAGCCCGTCAGCCTATGTGACTGTTGTAAACACTGTTAACTAAACTGTTAACTAAAATAGGATAAAGTGTTCTCGAGTCACTTCGACTTTTTAGAGATAAAATGTATTTACCTGAGAAAATTCATATTTCTCAGGGTGCACAGTATATTTACAGTTAAACCTCCACATTCGATCTCGACCCCAAACGAATAATAACCACGTCAAAAAACGAACGTGGTCCGCCCTTTCGTAAGAATGATCTCAATCAGAGGAGACTAATAGAATTGTCATAATGCGTTTTATATATGTATGTTCTCTGCCCTCTAGGCCGTGTGGTTTTGAAAGTGAGCCAAATTGATTCACTGCCACGCCTACTTATGAAATCCAATTGAAGTTTACCGATGTTTACGGGTCAAACTCTCAGGTTTGTGGAAAGTAAAATTGTATTTTCAAATATGCAATCGCAAATAATGTGATCCACCAAAAGTGGGCACAGTTAGCCCATTGGTGGTTAACAAAAACTATCTTAATTGTGGAAAAATTGAAAAACGCACTTTTCATGAATTCGTACACTCATTTTTGTCGTTTATATTTTTGGTCGTTTATATTTTTTATTTTAGGACTTAGGATTATAGGACCTAATAATTCAAGCTTCGCGACAAAATTTATCCCAATAAGACGCGCAAAATGAGTGAAGTAACCTCCCTCATTCCCCCCTCGCCTTATGCAAAGATAACAGCAAAACGCCAAAGGCACGTGAGTAAAGAATAATCACCATACAATGTGCTCAAATCTGTGTGATCATTATCATCCTCTTCATTTATTATGATAAGAATGTATGAATGGTGGCGGGAATGACTTACTTTCCATTCTTTTGTATTGGCGCGTCGTCAATCAATTGTTTCCTAGGGAAAGTCTTCTCGCCTTCCATCGCTGCCAAAGAAGCCTCAATAGATGGCAGAGAACAGCTAGATTTTGCATCCATTTTCGCAAAAAAGTTACTGGAATCTGCAATTTTTTATGATGTCAGACACGATTCTGCCAAATGAAACCTAAAATGAGAAAAAATATTATAAATTACTTATACTGCAGGAAAGTAGTTGGGGAATAATTGGAAATTAATATTATTACAAGCGATTGAAATGTAAGGTCTTCTTTGCAATAGCATGATTTCGAAATTCCAGATTATTCATTTCATCAATTGACTGGCTTCAAATGGGCTTAGGTGATTCACCCACGGGGAATCATGGGGGGAAGTATAGAAATATGGATGTGGCATTGAGTTGGAATCTGGAGAATGGTGCAAAATCGCGTCGCAATATCTATGAATATATATCTACAACTTATCTATAAGAATATCTATAAGTTCTTTGGTTATTTCAGTTAAGCTCCATTTTATAGAAATTATTGAAAGTTTAAGCTGAATTTGATCATATACTAATGCAATGAGGTGTTTTCTAAATGAGCTGAAATCTTTGTCGAAAATCTTATTGCCACAATAACTAAAATATCTACTAAGTATTATGTATATCTATGAGTTTATTATTAGCAAGCTATTAATTAAGCAAGGTGTTAAGAACAAACCATTGCGTTTTATATATAAAGTCTAGTCACAGAATTTTCCATCCGGCTATGTAAATGCATTTAAATTTTCAATTTCATTTGTATTTTGGATCCTCACCAAGGCAAAGTGTTTGGAGGAAATGTAGCTTTGGAAGCGTAGTTTAGAAAATGCTCAGTAACTGTACCTCGCTTATTAGATAAATATCATCGTAGTAAGCCACGGTTTCCATGTCACACGTACTGCGATAAATTATTTACAGCATTTCCTCTACACTAAATTATTTGAAAAAGTGTGATGACAGGGACAATGTAACAGTTGATCCAGTGACGTAGCTAGCATACTGGATGCGAGGGACAAGGAGTGGTGTCAACCGTACACAGTCTTTTTGACAATTACATATTACTAGGTAAGCTTTTTATACAGAAATGCAGTAAATTTTTACATTCAAAAAGGACAACAAAATATTTATAAAACTGCTATTTTGAGGTTTTTGAAATTGAAGAAAATTCTACTCTCTACATATCGTATGTGTATTACACATTGATTAGAATTTTATCAATTATAATATTCTTACTCAAGCTCACTAGATTAAGGTTTGTATTTCATGGGCAGATTACGTTTTGGTGAATTCTGTAATGTACACCAATATTTGTGTACATCCGAATTTTGCATTACGCTCTTGCAAACTGTATATAATTGTCGAATATCCGTACCCCCTTTCTAAATAAATTTACGCTGTTGTTTTAATATACTGAGCGCATATATCCATAGATACGCAAAACGGCTCCAGTTGTAGGAATTCTTCCCACTGGTGAAAAGTATATAAAAATATCGTATTTTTTTAAATATTGTCGATGGATTTCAATTGTAGCATATATAAATTTGTCTTAATATGAGATTGAGTTTGAACGTGTGACCGATTTCGAGCTCCACGGATGGAAATCGAGGATCTAACTCTATAAACGTGTAGAAAATCTCCGGCGACACTATTTGCAGCGACACTTGAAAACAACACTGGCTTGCTGGGTATCGAGAGAAGGAAAGAGGTTGGTGTCGCTTCTATCAGTGATAGTGAATGAGCTGCGCGATTTTCGATTTATGTCGCCGTCGTCAGTTTCGTTCTTTTCGTTTGCAATTAAAATCAGTCATGACATTTAACTGTAACAAGTGTCGCTTGCGATTCTAATCTGTTTGAAGCATAAAGTTTGTAATAATGACATTTGAACATGTTTATTTACTGAACGTCCCTCGGGCAAACTGCACTGTGGATTTTTTTTGTATTTTAATAAATAGTGGTTAATTATATTCTCCGCAAAAAAAACCCTGCAAAAAATTACGAGTAATTTGTAGAAAATATGTTAAGATGAGTAGAAACTTAATATTTTTAAGTTTATTTATTTGGGTTGGTTACGATATTAGTAAGAGAAAAGTAACTAAAATAAGATATACATGCCCGATTAGAAGAAAATAAATGTGTGAGGATGAATTTATTAATTATAATAGAGAGGAGACAATAATTTGGTTAGTTATTTATACAAATTGAGCAAATAATTGTCGGAGGAATACGAGAATAATAATGATAATGTTCCTCATTATCCTGAATTCATCCCAAAATCGCTGAGTATTGTTATTTATGCCACACATTCCATAGTATATACTATCCACTTCTCTAAGCATTTAATACTTTATTGCAGTCATAACAATAAGTACTTCTTGAAAAGAGAGACCTGCATGAAAAACCTGAGAAACGTACATTTCTAATACTGGCAAAAAAATTTTTACGTGTTAAAGTAAAAATGTTACAATTTAAAAAACTTCTAGATTCAGAATTTAAATAAAAATCGGTATGAGAACAGGAGTAGTTTTTCTGCCCTAAATCAGAGTTATTCGACATGAACACACAAGACGCAGCAGCAATTAATAGCAGTACGTAAAATGGCAGCGAAACTTTTTTCTCCATATCCATCAAAAGCCATGCAATTTTGACAGATCAAAATATTAAGTTGCATCTTGGTGCTCTGACTGTATTTAATGCTTAATGCATCTAATGGAAATAATTGATCCTATCATTTTATCTATATTGCAAACAATATACGAATCATCAAATTGACAATCAATCGCAAGCAGGAAATTTTGACCGATGTTCAACGATTGATCTTCCGACGTTATCACAACCTTTTCTCATCCCAATAGCTCAGAAATCATTGAAAAATATCGTACACTGTTTTCCGTAACACCTAAATAAATAAATCGATCTTTTTAGAGTTGGTAAAAAACAAATGAAGTCGAAAAGGGCGGTAGCTAATGAACGTGTGTTATAAATAAGTATAAGTAAAGACGGAAGTAATTAATGAGAAACCGGCACATCATTCACACTGACAACACCAAACTACTTAATGGCTTACCGGAAGTGAAGGAACGTGAAATCGTTGCGGCGGCCTGAAGAGCGCGGATTCTGTAGATATCCGTTGTGACAAAATGAAAGTCAATACGCAAAGATTAAACGAAAAATAAGAAATTTTCACGATTTATTACACACTCGTATCCGTCTGATTTCGCGAAATATACACCGGAAACGGATGTACAAGGTGTTGTACCAGTGCATGAATCTGATTTTATAATGTAAAATTCATCAATAAATGAATAATTGAAAAATGTATCTAATACAAAATTCTACAGCGTTTTAGTGCACGATAATTTTTTTGATCTGAATTTCTGATAAAAATTATTGCACAAATCCTAACAGCGCACCGAACAATCACTAAGCAGGTTTTCCGGAGACTGAATGGTGCAATTTATTGTTATTGTATACCTGTGTACGCACGAAGAGGTCATATAAACGGGAGTCGGGAATCGTTGTATTGCTTTTTCTAATAAGTGTTTCATTTGGTCCCGTTAGGTGTTGTCACGGTTGACATTAAATACGCACTATCTCCTTCCTTGTCTGCCATTGTCTGCAAATCTCTTGTGAGCCTTAAACACTCTCGGGAAACTTCTCTCATTCGGAGTAATTTGTTAGTAATATTGAGTAGAGATTAACCCATTTCTGCATGCTAGCCGATTAACTAGCCATCAAATTTGAGATTTTCTTGAAAAAAATCTGAAGTCTTTGTATAATGCGCAAATATGAATAACATTTTTTGAGAATTAATTCAATATTTATTTAATATTAAATAAAATTATAAAATAAATTTTCGAATGTGTATAAAGTAAAATTTCTGCATAGAATGCATGCAAAATAATTTTCTACACTAATTGAAAATTGTGTTTGTTTTAATGACTGTTTGTTTCATTTTCAAACTGATTTTATGGTTTGGGAAAGTTGTTTGAATTTAGTGTTAACACTGTATAAATGGCAAAAATGTGGAGAAATGAAAAGAAACGTTTTCTGTAAGGATTTAATTTTTAACTGTGGAACCTAAATAAGGATGTTTTTACTGTTTTGTTGTCAAAATGAAATGGTAATACGTGGTCACTTTATTTGGTATCTAAGTTCGCTGTACAGGCTAGAGGGTGTGTTACAGAAGCAGGCAGGAATATGACAGATTACGTGCAGAAGACATCTTTGAGGATACCGTTCTCAAGCGATGTTAGTCACAGTTACAGCGAGTGGATCGCGCACATTTTTGGGCTTTTGCTTGAAATATCGAAACGGATGTGAACTCAAACTTTTACATTCTCCCTGCCAGATCCCAGAGAGACAGAATAATATCTCTATTCGTATTGCTGCAATCGTAATGTTCCTCCAGTGGAACGATCAGCCAAATTCTTAGAAGTATTTATAATTGAAACACTCCGGAAGCGGAATTGCATCACCAAAAATGGTCTAGAATCTAGGAAATTTTGCTGATGAGAATTAATTCATATTTGCTAGAAAATGTTGGTTTGTCTTCCTTCGGATTCCCAGTCCAAATAGTTTATAGCACAAATCGTATTCGTGCAAAATTTCGTGACGATACCTTTGCTTGCTCTTCTATAGTCATGATATTCCCAGACAGACGGGCATGCATAAATCAATTCAAGTTATTATGCGCCTGAATGTATATATACTTTCTATGCATGCGTCCTTTAACGCATTACAAACAACGGAACAAAGTGAATATACCTCCAAGTCTTCTATCTCGATATGTACAGCATAACACTTGTATAATAGAATACTAAACAAGAAGGATATCTTCAACACTGCTGAGGTAAAAAGTTTACCTTCAACTATCGAACGAATGGCACCCACCTCCTCCCCAATGAAACCCCGTCGGAACCGGCATTTCTAATCCTTATTCTATAGTTATTTGCTTTGCTATCAAGAGTCCAATCTATTTCCACATCACGCGGAGGACTAAAGCAAAATTCAAAAATAATATTTCGCTTCTAGAAAGTATTTTACGGATCTTATGATCTTTTTTTGGCTTGCTTTTATTTGTGCTAATTCATTAGTTCCTAAGAAGTTTATGGAGCTTATATAATTATTTCTTGCATAAACCTGTCTTTAGAGAATAGAATAACACCAGAAATTACATCAAGTTTCCGTAGCACAAATGCTCCAATTTTAGTTTTATCTCTAGTTTTCTGGCGTTTGGCGCTGATTATAATGGTTAGAGTAAGCAAAATTGTTGCTTTTGGTATCTGAACAGAAACGAACATTAATAACAAAAACGCTAACAAAGTAGAATAATTGTGCTACGATCAATATGGTCCACTTGAGTTAATTGAGTTCTAAGCTTCGCCTTTAATCATGACATTATATTTAGTAAAAATATTTCAAAATCAAGTACTTTAGGTTCAATTTCCGAATGCTGAATTTGGGAGGCCTACCAATTCTTTTTGAACTTCTTAATTGATGGCTACTTTATTCTAAAGCTAATTGATTTTGCGCAGGCTTCGATTCTTTATAATTTCTCTAAAACAAGCGATAGGTTTGAGGATAAGCAGATACGAGGAGACGTCGAACGACTGCCGTCATGTGGCCGTAATTTAAAGCATCAATAATTAGAAGAAGTTCTTCGAGGTTTTCGCGGTTGCGTTTCTCATCGAACATTTTCTGAAGATACTTGTACATCCTGCCATAATGCGTATGGGCATATGCATGCCATAAGAAAAAGTTGATCACCTTGAATTACAAAGAGATGTATAACATTAGTATTTTTAGTCAATTTATCTGATATAACCTATCTATATCGAGTTACTGTTAAAGCGACGGACCCTACCGGTCATCCAACCCGTAGCAAATAAATATACGATATTCTAATAAATTTTTCTTACTTTTGTGTCGCATGGATCCACGAATTTTAGTAGCTCAGTACAAATTGCATCCAACTCTCCAACACGTTCTTTCATACTTTTATCAATCACACACAGCTTTCCAATAGCTATACCCATTTTTACGAACGCTTCCAACAAGTTATTTTTTTGTTTATCCATATTCCTAGAATATACGAAGAAATATTCAAATTTGATTACTGATTGAAATATCGGTGGTTTTGAATTTAAAAAGACAAACTTAATTAAACTTTATTTTGCGATCAGTATTATCGGTACTAACATTCTAATTTTGGCAGCATCGGGCCGGGAATCGTACTTTAGTCCCGTATAGGCCAAAAGAGCGTCTTTATTTGTATCTTTGATGATTAATTCGGATAACTGTACAATGCGTTCCAGACTTTTGCGTATTTTATCTTTATCAGTTTTAAGCATTTCACCACTGCCATTGTCATTGTCTTCGGAAAGCGATCCGATGTGCTTAGCGAACGTTAAGGGAAATGATGGCATGGATTTCATTTCATTCGAATCTAGGCTTTGTATTAGCATCAAATGGGCTGGAAGGTGTTTTGGGAAATTTGCGGTTACCTCCTCATATATTTTTTCTGCTTTCTCTAACTCTACGTTTTGAATAAGAATTAGAATAAGAATTGAATTTCAGTATATCTCCAATATCCTTACCGCATTTAGCAATCATGGAACATTGAAAGTCGCGCAGTGCTTCCGCGTATTCGTCACTGCTGGTTTTATTTTTTTTGGGCGAAGACAGAGATGCAGCCGATGCTGTGGGCGGAGTCACTGTCAAGCTGTCGCCGGTTGTGGCTGCCACTGGAGGTGTCGGTACGGCACCTGTAGTATTACTTTTAGCTGTATTGGTGCAATTAGCAGTACTCGATCCAGTATTACAATTTCCGTTTCCATTTTTTTTCATACCATCGACAGGAGCTAATAAGTAAATAAATTCTTGAGCGTCCACCTTACGAGCACATTCATCCTTGGGTAACGCTAAGGTTCCGCTTAGCCAAGCGCAATTAACTGGTAGCGAAGCTTTCGATAGTTTCTCCTGTGACAGGGGAGCTGCATACAAGCATTTCGGTGGAAGCTCTTTGACACAACACGAAGTGAACTTGCGCTGCCCGATCACACATTGATTGAAGTGTTCGAAGAGCTCCAACGAGATTGTTGCCGGTAGTTTGAAAAGTGCTAACATATTGGCTTCGGAAACCTTCTCAAGTGCTTCTCGCTTTTCATGTCGAACCTGTAACCTTACAGTGTGCTCGCCTTTTTCCAATTTTGTATAAAATGTGTGTGAATGGGCATCGCCACAAGCAATCATCATTTTGTTCGCGTCGAAAAGCATCCACAGCTGCGATTCATATTCAGATTCGTATAGTAAAGAATTGAAAATAGGAGCGTAAAGTGCGATTTCCTGTGCTTTAGTGACATTTAAAGTGTATGTAAGAAGATTTTGATAGATCTGGCGACCATCCGGTATTACGTCTCGGGTTGGACTGAGCGGTGAAATTTTTGATTCATTAGGTTTGAGAACAACTACAGCAGCTTTTAGTTGAAGCTGAGGCTGTAAGTCTTCACAGACGAGCGCTGAAATTTCAATCTTGTGAATTCCTCGCGCAGCATGCATAACATCTGCAAGAAGTCGGAAAAATAAGTCCATACAAAATCTACTTAGTTGTAACGATGGTAGAATGTTCACTTGTAATAATTGGATTTATAAACTGATTTATTAAAAAACTTACATGCACTCGGATTTGTCACTTTGAGACCATGAAATTCCAAACTATATTGGACATGAGTACTACCGAAGTTTGACCAGTACTTCGCAATGCACAGCTCCAGAATATTGTTCTCCTGAATATGAAAGAGAATATAAAATTTTAGGATTTAGGATAAGGAGAGCTGTGTTATTTTTTTTTAATTTGTTGAAGAATTAAATAATTTCTGCAAGTAAGCGAACTTTAACGAACACTATTTTGTCCTAATATTAAGCATATACATTATCTTGTACTCACAAGGCATTTAAATGTAAGAACTGTTTCATTTTCCGCATTCAGGGATAATATTTTCATAGTTTCCATGTTTCTGCAAGATGATCTTGGAAGCAACTGCATGGTGTGTACGAAAAATTTCCCAATATCTTTGTCACGACTTTTATCAGTTGACCGCATTCGAAGAGCTTCGCGATATTTAGGAGACGTAAAAATAGTTATTTGGAAGATTTTATAGAAGAATATAAAAAGACATTGGCAGAAATTAGGAATTAGATTAAGATTAGGAAAACTAAATGAGAGTTAGGCAGTTTGATGACTAAAAGTTATGAATGAAGTGGCAGTGCGGGATAGATTATACAATGATGAATGTATGCATCAACAACCAAACAGCGAATCTACAATGTCTTTGATTATATGAACTACTTACTTGCCCATGTTGCTTGCTTGGGAACCAAAATGAAATCTCTTTGTATGGTGTTTGGATTGAATTCAATGCTACCGTCACCCTTTTCCGAATGCGGCTTGAATATGCGTGACTCCTCGCAATTGACAATATGAGGTTGCACTACAGTGACTGGAATTTCAAATAATGGGCCCTTTTGAACGCAGGCCGAGTCATAGGCACGAATACTAGAAAAGAAAAAAATTAATAAAACATTTAATATGCGAACAAATGTTCAATATTGAAACAATATAGCATCCAGAATAGGGTAAGAATTTTATTCGATATTTTTAGTTATTTCAACTTTATTCTCTTTGTTAGTCCGATATAGTGTTGTCCTAGCTAACAGCTTACCGAATAAAAGAGAAATGAGAAGTACGTTAGGAATTACGAGCATACTTGTGATGGAAGATAACGATGCTAAAAGAGAAATTTTCCTAAGTTTGTATAGATTTTTTTGTGAAAACCCTTTTCAAATATTTCAACGCGATTTTCAAATAATTCCAATTTTTCCTAGTAAGTCGGGTATGTCGGATCTACCTATTTTACAATTTGTGGAAAGCAGTCAACTATATATAAGTATAATGCGAATAATTTTATATAGCGTATAACCGAATATAGTTTATGACACGTATAATAACGAGATGTATAGGTAAATAAATTAGTAATAATTATCGTAATATCTTTTAGCATTTGACACTTACGCCGCAGTATGTACACCTGGAGGAAGGCCACCAGGATCCACTTTCACAAGAAGAAACCGTGACGCATAGCTTAAATCTAAAAATGCTCCACACTGTACAAATGAATGTGACGATACCAAAGTTAGACGCACATTGTAATTGAATTTATCCTGAGGAGCTGAAAATTAACAATAAAGCTATTTAATTATTTTTAAATATTTTGATTCATCTCACTCTCACAACTCAAATCTTTTAATAATATTTGAAAGGCATTCAACACTTTTAACTTACCAGTTTCATTTTCATTGAAGAAAACTGGTTCAATATTTACGTTGTATTCAAAAGGTTTCTTCAAGCGACCTTCTCGTATGTGAATTCCCTTAGCATTCATACAACCGCATCGCACAGAGAATCTAACCATAATATATATTAAATTGTTTGTTGAAATTAAAGTCTCAAATACCTTATCATTGTGTCGGCTTCTTTTTCATATTGCAACAAATGCTCGAAAGCTTTTTCTACATTTAAAAGCCCATTACCCTGCGCAAAAGGATCAACATAATTTAATTTACTAGCTGTCGCGCATATGGCACGTTTGATACTAAATGGTGAATATTGAATTCCTTTTTGTTTTAAACCAGAAATAAGTAAAGCTGCAAGAATATTTCGCCGTTAAACTAAAGGGTCTAAAATTGATAAAAGGCTACTACCAATAGCTCCTGCAACATGTGGCGCCGCCATACTTGTGCCGTTCATAAGCTGATATTTGCTCATGGTGAACTGTGGCACCGAAGTAATAGCACCTCCTGGTGCACACACCGATACTCCTTGACCTCCATCTATGCACGGATCCCGAGATGTCCAAGTGTAGACGTTAGCCGGTAATTTTTCACGCATTGCGTACTCGGCTTCCATCATTTGAGGTGATACAAATGCTCCCACGCCTACAAAGCATGTGATGAAGATTATGAATTAGTAGGTGTAAACATAGAATATTGCGACAGTAAGTAGAAATTATATCCTTATGGAGAGGAGTTTACCTATACAACTCGGTTGGTTAATATCCGGAGGCGTGCCGACTGTGCACAATGCTGGACCATGGTTTCCAGCAGATGCAACCCACACAACGCCGTACTTGTTAACAACTTCACTCATGAGCTCGCCAATGCGTCTACCGAAAAGGAAATTAATTTAATTACAAGGAATTAAGTTATTATTAAAGTATTTGTTGGCGTAACTTCAAATAGTTTAAGGATAAAAGTGCGAACATTTTAATTTCTTGAATCTTCGAGCAAATTTTGATTCTTATGAAAGTGTAAAGCACGCTGGATATCACCAGCTGATTCTTTTTAAACCATATCAAATTTTCATAATGAAGTTACTTCAGCCTTTAAGGTTTTAAAAAAAATAATAAAAATTTTAAAAAAATAATAAAAATTACTTTTGTTGTTAACTTCTTGAAATGTTAACTTCAGCCTACCCGTAATGGAAACCCGGTTTATCTCTAAAACCCGCGCCCAGATCTGAGTGGACCACCCAGATCCTTCTTTTGGTACACATTCAGCACTTAAATTACTCTCCAGACATATACACTAAATTTGAAAATACAAGCTAAGCTAAGCTTCAAATTTCACAGAAATCTTCACAAATCTTCCAATCAAAATTTTTAGATTGACCTATAATTGATTAAATTTTAAGGGCGGGCGTACTATTGAAAACAGGAATGCTTGTGCATTTCGCATTTTGTTTCATCAGCAAACAATTTCTATTACCATCGAGATAAATTAATGGGACGAAGTCAAATATTCAATGATAGGAAACTTATTATAACCTTACCCCGTATTAGACCAATGAGCATGTTCACCGTAGCTCATATTGATTATGTCGATCTTACGACCAGAACGACACATTTCCATAACCCTAATCATAGCGCGTACTAGAGCTGTCCCCGTCTCCATAGAACCTAAACGACCATCTCCAATGGTTAGAGAAACGATTTTAGCATTTGGAGCCACGCCATTTAAATCTTTTGATGTGTGACAGCCGCTAGCTATAGAGGCAACATGGGTACCATGTGGAGCTGAAAGCAAATTACGTTAAAAAAATAATACATCCAAATATTTGTTTACTCACAGCACATGCCCACAACTTCCAATACGTTTCCCTCGTCATGCACATTAATCGATACCGACAAATAGTCATCGACATTTTTTATTTCATATGTCTTTGAATACTCTCCAATATGAAGAGCATTTTGAAGATCACCCTGCAGAATAGCATATTAAAATATTTACAAAGTTTATAAAGAAGTTATGGATATAACCTTTTCGGTGATATCTATAACAGCCTGCCAGCCAGACTGTTTCTGATATAAGATACAGTCGTAGGAAGCTTTGATGTCGCTATACAATTTTTCATAGTAATTAAGCATTTCCAAAGTACCGTCCAAGTCTTCTTTAACACACTTCTTCTCCCAGGTTAGTTTTGATGTATCTAACGGAATGCCAAATGAATTATTACATAATGTTGCAAATTTTTATTTAAAATCCTACCAGAATTTTGTGCTTCGAATTCATTGATCTTGCGTGAAACATCCGCTATAGCAGTTTTATGAGGCCCATCCCATTCTTTGATTTTCGCAATTTTTGTTTTGTTCTCCATCACCTTGGATGGAGAAAGGTCACCAAAGCTCTTCAAGCCAATCCGAAATTCGCCATTGTTAGCGATGTTGGTTTCGATCATCTCTGTGGTCAACTAAAATATGTAATATTGAGTGATAAGCAACTTCAAAGAAAATGTATTACTTTTAATTGCCTTCCAGATAATCCGGTAATATAACCCTTATCGTTAGCCGTGACTTTTTTCGTAACGTCGACATCGCCGCAGCCGGTGCAATCAAATCGTTCGATTACTTTCGGTGTCTTTCCATCGCAAATAGTCTGGTAATGAATTATTGAAAAGAACTATATTAGCAGAAGTATTATGAGTTGGCCAAATCATCGACAACTCGATTGCCTAGCGATTATGTCTCGCCTGGCATATTAGTACAAGTCACTCGTTCCCATCATCCGGTATCGTCGGCGATGGTCTTGTCTCTATGTTATAGCATTTAACTTAACATAAGGGAAGAGTCCAGACTTAACTGTAAGTGTCCACAAGAAGTGGAAGTGTCTATTTCCGGTATTATTGATGTGGCCAATTTTTATGCATAATAATAAAGCTTTTTTTTATAAGATTCAACTGAACATGGGAATATTTAAATCTATTTTGACACTTCGAAGAGGAATTAAGGAGTACTAGCTTCAGGATTACAATTAGTTAACACACTTACCTCCAATCCCGCGGCTCTAGGATCGACGCCAGAGTCAAAGATAGCGATAGTCACGTCTCGGCCATTATAATCCGCATACTTTTGGAGGAAATTAAGTACACCCGTCTCCGCTTTCGGAACCAAACCACCCGTTGGAAAAACGCTTTCAACAACGTCGCCTCTGCTGTCGATTGATGTCATCTTTGAAACTCACTATTTGCGACTACTTTCGTGTTTCTTATTTGTTCGGAATTTATCAAGTACGAAGCCTCAGAAGGAAATATCGAAATGTGATTATCAGATATTTCTCAAACGACAAATTCAAAACAGCAAAACGAAAAACCCTCCTAACAAATTGTACATAGCCAATAAAAACTAACACACCATCACTGACGATTAAAAGAACTTAAGAACCTGAGAAATATGCCACTCGGCAGATTAGAGAAAACTCTATTTGCATTCCTCGTTTCATACCGTGTCACATCGTCGAGAACTTTTGTTCAAAAATTCGCAAAATTATGACACGTAGGGAAAGTTTTTACACATATGACGTCATAATATTGAATGACATGAAAAATTTGAAAATTTTTTTGAATTCGTGGAAAATTAATATTTCTTTTTCAACTATTTGATAAAGAATATTATTATTCAGTACATAAAAGCTAAAATTCAAAATAGTTAAAATATATTTCGTTATAATAAACGACAAACTGAATTACGAATTATTTATCTAGTAGTACCAAATGAAGCTCAGGTGGAAGAATATCATCAGAGATTATCTCTCTATGCGGCTACTTTTGCGTAACGAGGCCCTAGTTCATACAGTTTGGGGGATCTCTCATAATCGATTCTTTAAACTGAATTATTAAAATAAAACCAATCACTATCGCTCACGTTCAGTGAAAATTATATAGAAATAGATGAGCAAAATGTTTTTAACGAACGATGTCAGACAGGTCATTACAGTCGTTAGCATACGCATAGTAAACAAGAAAAATACTCAAACAATGTTCACCTGAATTCAACAGGCCATAACAAACGGCCATTCTAACGAATTTTTATTTTACAACAAAGAGTGTACAATCCCTTATCTGTGCTTCAAATCCCAAATTGTCATTTTGAATTGATAGCGTGTTTTCCCCTTAGTGCTAGTCTTGACACATTTTTGCGGATAAAATGAAACTATCTCTTCGCTAAATTGAAGGGTCGTAAGACTTTTTTCATTCCATCTTTTCAGCAAATAATCAAAATAAACAAATAAGTCGTGCAATGCCAGACGAAAAGTAAAATTGTGAAGTTATAAATATTGGTGGAAAGAGATTGTAGAATTTTATTATTGACTTAATAATCCTTTAAAGTTACATAGCTTAGAAACCTTAATTACATAGCTTAAAATCCTTAATGTTCGAACATACACAGAAGTGGCCCATTATGCTACATAGTATTAAGGACACAATATTGCTGCTAATGTTTATGCTGAGTGGTGTTAGCAGTTATGGGTTTGGTAAATGCCCCAAATATCCATCAATGCCTAAGTTCGACATTAGCCGAGTAAGTAATTAATTCGGACTAAATTACATATGGATTGCAATAATAAATACTAAAATGATAAATGTCTATGCATTTGTAATGTGCGTCTTTTCCTGTTTAATATACTTACTTAATAATCCAGAGTGTCTCTTCAGTTGCCTTTCAACTGGCTTCCCTTCAACTGTTCGACGTTTTGCTGACGTTCCTAACTATAGAAGAAACGCATAAGGTTCATTTAATAGGAACCAATTCAGTACCATTAATTTACCCTCAATTTCGTTATTTCCTGCACGCAAATTGTACGCTTCATAAATGCTCTTATATCCTTGCGGTGAAAGAGGTTTACGAAGTGACAATAGCTTCAATTTTTTTGGTACTTATATCGTTGTTCTTGGCCTTGTTGCAGACTACAATATCATTAAAGTTTTGTACGGCTCTCATATGATTGAGCCTTATATGAGGCTTAACCACATGAGAGCTATTATCCTTTAAAATGTGAAATACTCATGGGCATATCTCATAAACTATAAAGGGGTAACATGTCTCCTGTGGGATGGGGTAACATGTCTCCTGTGGGATGTTAGTAATAATAACTTTCATTAATGCTAATAAATATTATATTTTACCTTTCAAGAAAACTTCACTTTTACATGAAAGATCCTTTTCTTTTTTTTATGAAATTTTTTCTCTTCGAAGTGTATAACTAATTCATATAAATATACGAATATTAAAAAGTAGCTCCGTAGCTGTCTACACACATTTAGTTTTTTTTAGACTTGTACTTTGTTTTTAATTCAACAAATTTTTTCCAAATATGTTACGCCGTTTAACATATTTAGTTAGCTAAACTTTAAGAAAGTGGGATTTATTTTTCAGAGGAATTTTAAATTAGGTGCGTTAATATTCTTAGGTGCTAGTGTGTATAATTATTCATAATTATATATGTACCCAAATGCATAGAATTCTTTGCGAACTATATTATAATTAAAATTTAAATTTGATAATATTACGAAACATGTTGCTCTGGAAGTTTTATTCGAATAATTACTTCCGGGGATGATGTCGGTAATTAGTTACGAAGAGGAAAATCGGTTCATATACTTTAATTTTACACGTTTACCTTTCGTAAAGTATTTTTTTCAAATTTCTGGATGATTTGGAAATGGAGAATGTGGCCTTAGTGATCATCCAATGAATGCTTGACCCAGAAAAAGTCAAAGGAAAACTATAAACATGCTTAATTTCCACTCATTGTATTTCCCCTAAACGTCGAAATAACATTTTTGGCTTTTGTCTTCTCCAGGCAAAAAAACTAGAGTAGAGGGTTGGTAGTATTTAACTGTTTACTATTGACCAAACCTATTAATGCTCACCGCTATTTCTCCGCTTGGTCGCATTTGCAACCTAATGAACATTTGTTTTATACAGGTTCTTGGACAATGGTACGAGGTGGAACGCTCTTTTTATTTGCCAGAAATTGCTTCTGGATGCACGACTCTGGAATTCCTGCCAGCAGGTGGAGAGATATCAAAATCAAATAATTTCAAATTGGAGGTAGCGATAAAAACCGTGAACAGATTGTAAGTTCGCGCGCATTTCACATAATTTCTCTCTTATTAATTACAGATTAACGTCATTTGTTATTAATTTTTTCAGAACAGGAAACCCATCAATAAATATTGGCTACGCAACGCCGGTGAATCGGAAATCTTCAATAATGGATTTTAAAGTACTTGCCAAGCTTTATCTAAAACCCTTGAAGTTATTTTGCTTTTCTTTTTCAGTTCAATACACGATTCCCTGAACTGATTGCACGACTATTGCCTGGTTCTGGAAAATATCAAGTTCTCTATACTGACTATGACAATTTTGCTATTTTATGGTCTTGTGGTAGTTTAGCTTCACTTGGTTATTCAGATCAGATATGGATTTTTGGACGCAACCGTGATTTTCCGGCAGAAGTTCGCTCAAAAATCTACGATACTCTAAAAAAATTAAGTTTAGACCCCGAAAGACTGGTTCTGAGTAAAAATAAAAACTGCCCTCAGACGTTGTAAAAAACGTTTCACTGTTTTTTTTTTGCCGTATAACTGTTTTCATTTAATTTTAGCTAATTTTGAGACAAATTTAATAGAAAACTAGTTTTATATTTTTTTTTATTAAATCCTTGTGATACCGAATAATATATTGTGATAAATTGCTGGACTTCATTAAAAAAAATGAGATTTTTAAAAAATTAAGAATGTAAAATGGTGTTGTTAAATCTGTTTACATTTTTGTTTAGTAAATATGTTGATTGTTTAAATCAGAAAGCTCTTCATCGAACCAGTTCGAATTCATTTTTTGCGCTACTTGCTAGTATTATTCACTATTTAATATGTGAATGGAATTACTTGTTGTCAAGTTATTAAGATAAGAAGTTTAATAAAATGCAGCTTCACAAAATTTTGTACTTATTTCCGGAAAGGTCTTTTACGAGGAGCGGAAGAGAGGATAACTAGAAGCTAAAAATTTTTCCATGTATTGAACATCTTTGAACACTGCGCTTTCAATAGCATTTTATGTAAAGGATAATACGTCCATTGAAATTGAGCCTCCATATAAAATTGAGTATTGAACAAATGCAAGATTTTATATTAAAATGGGATTTGATAATTTGGTAATGGAATAATCCAGGTCAAAATGAGATTTGGTCAACTGAAACTAAAATTTTCCATATGAAAACTAGATCAGGTAAATAGAGATGTTTTTTATATGAAAATGTCATAATTGGAAATGAGGTATTCTATTTTAAAACACGGTATTATATTTTATAATTCTGTTCTTTAATTGTTCTAAAGCCCGAGTGTGATTTTTATGATATTAGCATATGTATTATTTGTGATTAGCTTCTTAACTTCATTGGTTTTTTCGTGTTTTGGCAGTTGTGGGACAAGTTACTTCGTTTGTGCATCGTGTGCATCAAACTCAATTTTTATTTAAACTCCATACTTAATATATTTTGTTTATCCTTGTATTTTGCAAACACTTCGAAAAAATATTTTTTGTTCCTCATTTACAATTGACCAAGTTTCTTTCCAAACTGTAACTCATTAAATTGTTATAATCCCCACTTTCATATGAAAACAGCTCAGTTCCAATTGGCCAAATCTCATTTACAAAAGGAATTATTCCCATTGACATTCGGAAATGGTGTGGTTTCTGGTGAAATTGATATGTCCGAGCCTAAAAGTGTGCCCTCGTTTATGAACACATTCGACATTATTATTGATTTGAATTGGTCCTGAAAGTATGTGTGCTATAAAATTTATCAAATTTAGACTTGTAACTGTTGTCCGTAATGTTAATGCCGGGAGCAAGCATGTCACTCTAATTAATTACTAATTGTATAACTATGTCAAATCAAACTCGCCGTTTTTGTCAAGAATGTTTTTAAAATAATACATTATAGTTTTAAGTGTTTCTTTTATTGTTTCAGTTTTTCTAGAAATTTTTATAATTATGCTTATCGAAAAGACTCAATGAAATTTAACTTTAACTTTAACTTAACTGCTGTCCGAACCTTTTGATTCTTTTTTCAAAAACACTCACATTTGTGAGGAATTTCCACATTTTTTATCCAAAAGAATCGGGAATGAATGGTTTTCCTGCCTAGATGGCTCGCTGAAAAGGGTCTGAAATAAGAGTAATAGAAGATCCTTAACATTGTTCTTAAGTCTTTTTTAAAATAAAGTTTTCATATAATTTTAATAATTTCAGAAATTTATAATTGATAATAAATTGATGTTTGAAGTTTGAAGCTTATTATTATACGTATAATTAATGCACAAACAATTGTGACTTTAAGGTATTTTCCAAATAACTAAACGATAATCACGGTAAAATATTTAGCATGAAACGATGTGACGTATTAATCATTATAAACAGAAATGAAGAACGCTTTTGCTTTCGGAGCTTACAATATAATAAATAGAAATTAAAATATTAATTTTATTGTATTATAGTTATAATTATCGGAAGCATTAAATTTCTAACTTGTTTTAAGGCATTCAAAAGGTAGGAAAAACATAATATCAAAATTTAACTAAAAAAACAAGAACAAGAACAACAAATATAAATTTAAAGAAAATAAACTAAAAATGGGAAAATTTATGCAGAGTTCTTTTTTATTTTAAGCGTTTAAATGTTGTTTGAAACATTTTTAAACACATTGTCGGGTTTAAATTGCGGGTAAATTTTCGAGTAGAAAACGAATAATAATCAGTAATGCTGTATTTCCAAACAGTTACCGAATCTATGCTTCAGGCTACCCACCAAAAAATAATTACTTCGGGTGGATGGTAATTAGTGTCTGACGAAGATCGGTGTGCAATTACTCTTCGACGAATAACTGTTGGCAATAACAGGAATACATTCTGGTAAAATTACTTTAAGTGAATATTTTCGTCTGTGAAAGTCAGCTTTACTTAAATTCTTACTGCTCTTTTTTTAGTGTGTCTTGTTTTCAATTTTTTCCTCGCTCATTACGATCCTTTTTATTTTCTCATAAAAATAAAATTATTTTAATTTCACAGTTGAAATTAATTAATTTTTGTTTGATTTCAAAAGCAAAAGAACATTCAAAAGAAAGAAATGTTTCGGGGAAAATGAACTTTTCATTCAGATTTTGTTCATAGAAGAGTTTATTTTCAGAATAAGAAATTATATCAAAAAGATCTCTTTTTGGAGTAGATATATCTTTTTACTAAAAAAAAATCATTTTTAGTTGATTTTATTAATAATTCCATAACCTGCAAAAATCTATAACAATACTCAGTAGAAGAATTTAAAGGAGCGTTTATGGAGAATGGCATGTTTTCTCTGAAAAGTGGGGTCTGAAAGAACCACGTGTGATCTAAATCTGATTATTGAAATTTACGACTGTGAGAAGATCTCTTTATGAGCCACACCTCTACGCAGCAGTTGAAATACTTTGCTGGCTCGGAGAATTATTTTCTTTTCTTTTATATTTCAAGTAAACGCATCTGTTAGTGAATAACGCAGATGGCTTGTGACATGAAAAATAACACAAGTTTCTTTAAGAACACATGGCTTCAATTTGAGTCCCGACTCTTTGAACACATCGTGTATTAATATTAGTGTCAATTATGTATATATTCTATTCTTATTTGAGAAGATGCTATTCTCCATCCATTTCCTTCCACCAAAGAGTCTAGGATGGTGTTGTGTTGCTGGTGGTCAAACTCGTGTCTTACTTTTACTATATTTAGAATTACACTTAATAGAAATATTAACGACCCGTAAATTCAGTTATTTCCCTGAAGAGCGAAATGATAATCATTCAAATTGCCGAATGTTTTTCACTCCTACCGAACAGAATTTTGCCTTCGCCTTATTTGAATATTTTCATTCTTATTTTTGTTTTATTTTTATTTTGTATTTATTTTATATTTGTTTGTTTTGCCGCAACACAAAATCTCAGCGTGCTCCCACACACACACACACACACACGAACATCTTTCGCAAAATGAAGGAGATTTCTTCGACAACTGTGTGGAATTCGAAGCCTTTAGTAGAATCGGTCCATTGAATTTCGTAAGGCATGGATTATTTGGATAAATATCGTAAATGTTTTGGAATGGAATAAATGTCGATTAAATCAGCGTTTGCGAACTCGGAATCATCTCGCAGATAATAAATTCGTGAAGATATTTGTTTGTTTAGCGTATTCCTGTTGAAGAGTTTTTCTCTGTTTTGAACCCCTTGCGTTTATGGAAATATATTAATCAGAAAAGCACAATTTAAGGCATTAAATTTCGAAATACTTTGGACAATCTATCTTTATTAAGAGAAGGGTTGTGGTGAGTTTGGTGAGATTCATTCCTTAACCTTTTCTTAAGGTTAAATATATATAGAATATAAAATTATTTCATATCCATTTAATATATCCCATGTGCCCATAAGTCCTTTCAACGGTTGAGAACATTATCCTTACTCTAGCTCATACGAAGACAGGTCTAAACCTGAGGCAGGTCTAAACAAGTCGGCAGATCGGCAGGCGAGAGACCTCTCGCCTGGCGATCGCTTTTAATGGAAATTGTGGCCAGGGAGGGAATAAAATTGTGTGCTTTATTCATTCATATTTTGTAATTTTCCTGTCCATCGAAAAAAACCATAAAACCATAAAACGAAGAAAGCATTTTCTATGACGTTAATCAGATTTATTGTCTATGCGAGGTCTGTTCAAAAAGTATTACCACGGGTTATGTATATTCGATCTTCAATTTAGGTTAGCGCTATTTATATTAGGTTAGATATTTTTCATGAACGTGTTTTGACTTGTATCTGTATCTGAGAGAAGTTGCTAAGGACCTGAATGAAGCGATGAACCGGAAACTCTCATTTGTTGGAGAAGAGAAACTGGCTTTTGGACCATGGTCATAACTTCCATATTCAAACATCGTTGCTTTTGCACAAATTTTTCACAAAGAAAAACGCAATAATGATGCCACAATTGTCCTTATTCTCGAAACTGAAGTGGTTCATGAAAGGACGACCCTTTGTTGCGATTGGGTAGATGGCAGGAGACGGAGGAAGAGCTGAACAAAATCAGTAAAAATAACTTTTTGAGGTGCTCAGAAAATTAGGAAAAACATGAGACGCAAGTATATAATCTCTGATAGATATTACTTTGAAGGGGACAAAATATATATTCGTGAAAAAATAAATAATTTTTGAAAAAAAAACACAAAATTCACGTTACTTTTTGAACAGACCTCGTGTTTTAGAGAATCACAAGCTAGCCACCCATTCTGTTTTATTTATAAAAGATTTCGAATAGTGAAATTATCAGTTAGCGGTTAATGTCCACAAATTTATGCAAATACAGTCAGAACAATCAGGTATAAATTGCCGGTATTTATATTTTTAGGCGGTTGGAAGTACGAAGCACTCGGCGGTTATAACCCATAAATCACTTGATTCTCTGAATCCCACTGGATGCCATTCATTATTTTGATTGCTTCATATTTTCGCTCTTTTAGCTTTCGGTCTTATCATCCTTGTTACTTTTTTTTCTCTTGAATTCATCGGAATTATCATGTACCATACTAGTGATAAGTTCCAGCACACTCATCACCGCCGCCCTACGATATTCTGCCTACACCACTCCTCTATCTTTACTAATTCGTGATAAGAGAATCGATCCTCTTTTCTTCAAAATTAAATCATTTGTAAAAGACAAGCAGTAGAGAACGGTTCGTCGGTGTATTATCCGGTGGTCCAGCATATAAAACGAAAACGCGCCGAACTGAGACGAAGGAAGGAAGCATCCATTAAGTGCGTCGTAGTGAACGACAGAGCTCTTCTGAAGTTATTTATAAAAACAGTATTTTTGGAAATTTTGGTCAGCCGGAATGCTGGCGTGAATTTCAAGCAGTAGATACGAATAATTGTGAAAAATTTCGATTCTTTCGAATTTCTATGAGAAAATCCCTTTCGAAAATGAAGGAAAAATGTGGAAGAAATTTATTCGTGGAAATAATTTTGTGCTTAGTGCTTGTAACTGTTTCGTGTGCGTCCAAGCAGGAGCAACATTCTTTGCCGGAAGGTGAAAATTTTAACGAATTCTACGAGAACACAGACCCAACAGTGCCGACGTATTTTTTAAAAAATGGTGACAGCGAATATCTTTCATTGCAACTGGATACTCCGTTGAATTTTTTTAGTGAAAAATACGAGCAGGTTTTTGTAAGTGTTTTAATTACAGATTTAATTCGATTAAATTCATAAAAAATTATAACTGTACTGTCATCAATTCTGTCCAACATCGTAGCCAATAAGAGAATGATAATTTCCATTCCGTTTACAGACATGATTGGGTCTGCGCCTGTAATGGGTTAACGTTAGAGACGAGATAACATACGTACGATTCTTTAATATGTAAATAACATCGAAGTCATCGAAGATCAGAAGTGTGTACATTTTTAGAATGATAATGAAATGAATTGATAGGAATATTTTTTATGATTTGATGAAAGCGAAAGAAGTGGATTAGTGGAACATTAATTCCAATCAAATGGAATGACAAGCCAATCAAAAACAGCCATCCCTTTCATTCAATCGACTCAACCAGTCTCGACTCAATATGCTCGTTATCGTTAATCGCAAATCGATTCGAAGTAAAGCCAATTTGAATATAAAATCTCTGCTTTAGAGAACACTTCAATGATTTCTCTATAATACTTGAATAGCCTCTCAACCGATTACGTCCATATAGCCAAGATAAACTGATAATTATGACGATATGCCAAATTAGAATTTATCTTTGTAATCCTCTGTCTCAGACCTGCCCGATTTTTTAGAAAATTACAACACGTTCCACAGCTTCGATTAAAAAATCTTCAATTAAAAAGTCTCGTAAAAATTTGTAAAATCATTTAATTGAATGACACACGTAATTTAACGCCACCGTCCAAGCATTAGAGAATTAAGTAATACCTAAATTTAATTGACCTGGAATCAGAAATATGTTTTATTTAACAAAATATTTAAATACTAATTAATATTAAATTACTAAGTAATATAATTTCATTAAAAGACAGATGGGCAAATGTTAATCAACCTAAGAAGTAATTCAAGAAGTAATTTTATTAATTCAAGAAGTAATTTGAAATAATTTTTAAAAAAAGTAAAAAGTAAAAAAGATGTAATTTTTATGCAATTTCCAAAACATCCTTGATGCTTTAAAAAGAGAAAAATTAAATTAAGCGTTTAAATCGAGAGCGTGTGTCAACACGCTTTTAGAAATTATTTCCATCTCACGCTTTTTTCACTTTTATTTAAATCTCAGGCATTTTACTCGTACTTTTAACATGACTGTAACTAAACATTTCATAACAAGTGCCACAAATCCCGGTTTGTGGCCAAACCATTTTTCGTGGAGGTGAATTGAAAGTACCCTATGTCGTTATTTCTATTGAGGCTTTAAACTCATTAAATCTTAAGAATTTTACAAAAAAATTAATATAATTGGCAGACAATAAAAATAGCTTTGGAAATTTAAACGTTTCTAAATCCGTGACGGCTGACTTCCGCCGGAAAGAATTACTAGCTATTGTTGCAAAATTTTGCAAAATCTTTCACATTCAAATTTTCCATTTCGCTAAGTGTTGAATTCACGAATTGTGGAATTGAATTTTCAATTTAGAATGAATTAAGTGATGTGTCAAAAAGTATAAAAATGTAAAAGTAAAAGTAAGTAAAGACCAAGTTCACACCAATAGAAATCATAAGGAAGGCTAAAAATGTGTTCGTTAATTTAGTGATTTTATAAATTCGCTTCTTTACTACGAAACCTAAATAACCCCATAGAGGTGGCTAACCTTAAATAGTCGAGTAGCACCCTAACACATTTAAGCGAATACATCAAACAAGATATAATTTCCATAAAGCGGCCTTAAATGAGTTTAGGCAATTAACCGAATATGAACAAAACGATCGAACGCTACGTAGTCTTTCGTAGGATTCGAACGGCCATGCAGAGCATTCTTTTAAAAATATCATAATTGTTCTAACGGTTTTGTTGTACTCAAAGAAGTTTGACGAGGATGCCTTTTTGCAACGTCGCTATTTCTTTCCTTCCATGAATTTGCATTGAAAAGGCTCTTCCTGCAATATTAAAATTGATGATTTGTTACTTCAGTCAATTGAACGAATCTAAATACGAAGAGGTTGATGATTAATTGATGAATCTAAATACGAAGAGGTTTTTAGAACTAGAGAGTATGTACGTTGTCGCGGCAAAAGACCGCTGCGTATTTAGATAGCATGCATAGACAGTCTGTATTAGAGAGAAATTTAAGGATACTGCTTTTTAATATTATTAATTCTCAATTATAGACAGTATAAATTGTATCTAGCAACTAAAACTAAATTCCCGAGCCATTTCAACAGTATTTACTGCATCCTTTTCCGTCCAATCCGAACGCAAAGATTCATTATTTTTTAATGTCCTGTCGAAAGGATAATACGAATGCTTGAATAATTCCCCAATATATTCAAACCGCAGTATTCTAAATATACTTTCAAAATATTCGGAATATTTGCAAATGTTCAAATTACTTAACTGCGGACGTTTTTTTTTTTTGAATTCGAGTTATTCAAGAAATTGACTGTAAGTAGCGGCATTTTTCTTATTTTCTTCGAACCACTTATCGGTGCCAGCTTGTGCTCGAAAGTGATAGAAAGTGAAATCTCGAAAGTGGTAGATTAGGTGAAATATGTTGGGTTGAAAAAGTCTGTCTGTAAAACCAAAATTAAACCTAAAATTAAATTCGGCTTTTATTAATTTTGCTGCCTAAAAGCCAGAGACTGTACTTGAGTCTCGGCATCGCAACAATTATAATAATGAGCTCGGTATGAATATTCGCAGATGAAGAAAAAAAGTATGCCTTTTTTGAATTTGTATCAGAAATGGGCGTGGTTATTATTCGCTTCCACCCATTTCATCAACACCAAGCAGCATTAAATGAAAGAATGTGTGTGCCAAATTTCATGAGAATATGCCTCTTCATTTTCTTGCAATAGTGGTTTCTCAAGACAGCCAAGAAAGTCACTGCCTTTGTCGTCTCGGATAAAGTTAGGCTCCAAAGGAGAAGAAAATTGGGGTTTGCTTATAGTGGTTTAATATTATGATTATTATTTACAGGCGAGATTTCCTCACATTTCCATCATCCGCTCGAGAGATGCGCGTGGGGGAATGGGGGAGATATACTCCCTATATGACCATCGATCGAAGCGAAAATGATCATGATTTTCCTTTTCTCTAGATTAACACAAACGGCTTATTGACTTTCAATATCGAGCTTCCGGAATATATTAATCTGCCCTTTCCTCTGGAATGTCCTTCTATTGCTCCCTTCTACGCCAATGTGGATACAACTCGAGCAAATTCTTCCACATACATCTCCTTATTTCAGTCGGGAAGTCCTGCGTACTTAAAAAGGGCTAGCGATCTCGTCAGTTTTGCTTTCTCGGACAATAATGATTTCGAGGCAGAATTTTTGATTGTTGGAACGTGGCATAACGTCGGCTACTTCGACAGTAAAACAGATCAATTAAATACGTTCCAGGTAATAATTAAAATTGATCATCGTAATGGGGAAAATGTTTAAATGTTTAATTGCTTTACATCCTTACAGGCAATCATAATCTATAACGATGAGAAAACGTTCGTTCAGTTTATTTATCCTAGCGGCGGATTGAATTGGATCCAAGCTGAGACTGGCCATTCCGGTTTGCCCGATATACGTGGCCAAGTTGGATTCGTAGCAGAGGATGGACGATTTTATTCGCTGGAAGGTTCTGCAACCGATAACGTAAGATAAGTCAGGAAGGATTTCTCTTGACAATTTCTCTTAATCCGTTTTTAATCTTAATGGCATTTTCATTCTCTTTGGGGGAGACTAGATTAGGCGTCTGAGTGAAACATCGAATGTCGGTGTGGACGGTGTATGGCTTTATCAGGTTGGTCCGCTTCAATACACTGACAACGTTTTGCCACCAAACAATTATATAATGGCCAAAGACGAATCTGCGGAATATCGTACATGCACTAGAGCCAGTCACAAGCGGTGTCATGCGAATGCTTCGTGTCGCGATAAATCGGAAGGATTTTGTTGTATTTGCAATGAAGGCTTTTATGGTAACGGTCACGTTTGCATTAAGAACGATTACCCGATTCGTGTCGATGGATCGTTGGAAGGTGAAATAAATGGCCAAGCAGTCGATGATCGATCGAAATTGCAGTCATACGTAATGATGATTGATGCGCGTAGTTATACCACGATTAATCCGGTTGGTGCCAAACTAGGTTCGCAGCTGAGACTGGCCCTACCGGTTTTCAGTGTAATCGGTTGGCTCTTTGCCAAACCTTTCAACGGCTCCTTGAACGGTTATCAATTGACCGGAGGTGTTTTTCAACATACGTCCCGTCTGAGCTTCGATACTGGTGAAACATTACTAATAAATCAAACGTTTGAGGGTCTGAACTATTGGGATCAGTTGTCGGTGAAGATCGTCTTAGTCGGGGATGTCCCGTTGGTGAAGAGCGGTGTTAAATTGCATATGGCGGATTATATTGATGAGTATAAATTTGTGGCTCCCGGTGAGTTAACCTCCATTCATACGCATCAGATTGAAGTGCCAACGGAAAATCGCGTAATCGGTTTTCAACTCAAACAACACATCTATTTCGAGAGATGTCTCCTCGAGGATGGAGAGTTCAATTCATCGGGGATGGCGGTGCTTCAGAAAGTCTCAAAAATTGTTCTCGACTTTTTCGAAAATGAACAAGCAGTTCGAACGAGTATTCTAACGAAAATTGGAGTTAACAGCGAGTCGAATGCTTGCACAGACGGTACAGCCGATTGTGGTAGAAACACAATTTGTGTTCCCTACGAGGACACGTTTCGTTGCGATTGTTTAAACGGCTACGTTCCGGACGTATCGGATTCGGGTGAGGAAGTATGTTTGGACATTGACGAATGCGCATCGGACACTCATTTCTGTGACGAAAATGCGGCATGCATTAATACCCAGGGAGGATTTTCGTGTGTTTGCAATGCCGGATTGGGGGGCGATGGTTACAAATGTCTAGCAAATAGTAGCACATCATCACGCGACACTACGGAATTATCGACACCTGGTTACACCCCAGATGAAATGGGTAGCGGGCATGGCGGACTGGAGTTCGAGTCCGGACACACGGATCGTGCGTCAACGAATAATAACGTCAATCATTTCGACTTATGTAATGTAAGACGACTATATAAATCGCCAATGAAAAACATGAAAATTATCCTCTCAACAATTTTTTGCCTTCAAGGATTGTTCAAGCGATGCCGATTGTCTGGCGGGGCATTGCGTGTGTCGGGAGGGTTTTTCGGGGGATGGAATCTATTGCATTTATAAATGTGGTCCGGATGAAGCATGGGAGAACGGGCAGTGTGTGCCCATAATTTTCGACGATCATAGCGTCGAGCCACAATGTTCATTCCTTGGTGAATGCTTTTGTCCCGAGGGTTACGAAATGGATCAGCACGAGCAAATGTGTCACTTTGAAGTTGGCGCTAAGTCTGACGAATTGGGTAAATGATTTTGTAGTAGATTCGAATATTCATCAAATATGACTATATGTTTTTTCCAGTGCCTTGCGACGTAGATGCTAACTGTCATATTAATGCCACTTGTGAGTGGTATGACCATGAGATGCGACACATCTGCACCTGCAATCGTGGCTTCCAAGGAGATGGCTATCATTGCGTACAAGTTGATGATTCGTGTGCAATTGTAAGTGTTGCCAAAAAAATATCAAATATAATCATTTTTCCCCAATTCGTATTCGAATTCGAATTAATTAAGAACTAAGTTCGAATGAATTTCGAACTAAGTTCGAATGAATTTCGAACTAAGTTCGAATGAATTTCGAACTAAGTTCCAATGAATTTCGAACTAAGTTCGAAAAATTCATTCGAAATAAACCGTCCATTCATTGTCAATTTGTTTATTAATTCCGTTGCAATCATGTCTACAGTTTGATCATCCTGCTTTATTTCTATTTTAGAGACCTGGACTGTGTGATGTCCATGCCGTTTGTCGATACAACGAAGCCATCGGCAAGTCTGAATGTCAGTGTCAACGCGGTTATGACGGCGACGGTTTCCGTTGTCAATTGGCGCCCGAATGTAAAGATGACCAACACTGCGGTCCCAATTCCGTTTGCGATAATGGCGTGTGCCAATGCGTGCCGGGTTTCGAGCGTGATGTTTCGGATGTTTGTGTACCCGTGGGTCGCTGCGGCCCCGTTTTTTGCGGTGATAACGCATTGTGCAAATGGGATGCCGTACAAGGTGTGCAATATTGCGATTGCATGGAAGGCTACGAAGGTGATGCGCTAGAGGGTTGCAGCAGTATACCGGTTCCTTGCAACATAAGGAACACCTGCGGAATTCATGCTACCTGCGAGCCTACCGAGTAAATTGCAAATTCAAGAGTAATTCCGTGATTAAGTTTTAATTTCAATTTCGTAGAAATCCTGCGAGATATGAATGTCAATGTGAGGGCGGTTATCAAGGAGATGGTTATGTCTGTGTCGAACAACAGAATTGCTTAAACAATCCAACGATGTGCGATCTGAATGCTAGATGTCTGTCAACGAATACTGGATTAGTGTGTGTTTGCAATCAAGGTAATGCCATTAATATAATGGTTTTCCGTCTAAAATCCCGAAGGAGTAGAACCTCTTTTTTCATTCATTTGCAATTTCAAAATTTCCAAACTTTTCTCAAGGAAATTAATTCTGGTGGCTCGGTTTTATTACCAATGGTGTTTACATTAACGTTGGAACAATGAATGTGCTTGAGTATAATTTAGAGAACTTGAATGATTTTGACACGTCGTTAGTACAATCTCTTTAGCTTGCTTACTTCTTCTTTACATTTGGTTCTTTGTCGGGCTTGTCGGGAGGACTTCCTTTGTAGGTGAGACAAGCTAGTAAAACCAATAAAAGTAGAATGTTCAGGAAGCCGTTGTTCTTTTCCAAAGTGAGAGGGTGTTTTAGAAATTCGCGTAGACCATCCATCATGCTATATTTGGGTGTGTGCACGCAGGGACACGGTGGTGGTGAGTCCTCCTTGGGACAACCCGAACCTGGACTTGATTTCGGACACATTGATAAATTTCTTAATCCCGTACGAGCTTCTGTAAAGGTTTTCCGCGCCAAGACTTTGCAGCGATAGCCATAAAGAGCGATAATTTTTGTACTATTTATGAGAAATTTTATTGATTTATTTCCTAAAAGCATTTTTTTAGTCAAGAGAAAAAATTAATTTAAAGAAATTCCGAAAATATAAAAATAGAATAATTTGAAATAAAAAAATTAAGATTGGCATTAAGTTCCTTGAATTCTACTCGGGATTAATGTTCAGAATTTCGTTAGAATGAAGTGTTTCTCTAAACAAAGTGATTTTTAAGAGCATTCTTAAGACTTCTCAAAACCTTTTTAGGTTTTCTAGAATTGTCAGATAGATACTTTGTGTTCTTCTATATGTTATATCAATTTTTTTAATATATATATATATCCAAAGGGTTCCACGGCAATGGTTCCATCTGTTTGGAACGTCAGCAACATGACTCTGGATTCCTACTGGTCAGTCAGGGTGTGGTCATAGTACGTGTGCCCTTAAATGACAAGAATGTCCGCCCAATAACGGTTGCTTCCATGGCTATTGGTTTGGATACGGACTGTGTGGAAGGCCGCGTCTATTGGGGCGATATAGCGGCGAAGAAAATTGTTAGTGCCAAATATGATGGAACCGATTCTCGTGCATTCATTACAGAAGGTTAAATTACGTTAATTTGATAAACAAATACAAATTTCCAGAATTATCGTTTAAGGTGTGGAATCCCCTGAAGGTATAGCCATCGATGCCATATCACGACGTCTCTACTGGACGGATTCCGTTAAGGATACCATCGAAGTAGCTAGTTTGGATAATCCTTTGATGCGTTCCGTGCTGATAAACAAGCATTTGGTGAACCCACGAGGTATTGCAGTCGATCCATACAGAGAGTAAGTGGAAGAAATGTGGAACGAAATGAACTTGAAGTTATGTGTAACAAATTTTTGGTTTAGGAGATTGTATTGGTCTGATTGGAATCGCGAGTCGCCAAAGATTGAAATGTCCGATTTGGATGGAACGGGCCGTGAAGTGGTGTTGGATAGAGGGAGTGTTAATCTTCCGAATTCGTTGGTGGTACTTGATGCCAGTGGGGAACTTTGTTTCGCCGATGCCGGTACAAAAAAGGTCGAATGTTTAGATACATCCTCAAAACAAATACGTACAATATCCAGCGATTTGTCGTATCCGTTCGGTTTGACATTCACTAAAGATCAATTTTATTGGACTGATTGGATTAGGTATACTTGGTTTATTGATTGCAATTGAGTTCTCTTTTTCATCATCATCTCTTTCAACAATCCTTTAACAGTAAGAAATTGGAAAGCGTTGACGTTTTCGGCAACCGTCAAAAAGGTATTCAAACACCATTCTTTGGCAGTCACAAGATGTACGGCATGACAGCCGCTGATGACATTTGTCCGCAACTTAGTAGTCCTTGCCAGATAAATAATGGCGGTTGCTTGGACTCGCGAATCTGTCTAGCAAACCGTAAGGCACCTTCTGGCAAAAGTTGCAAGTGCACAAGTCTATCGAAAATGTGCACCATGCCACAAGTTGACAACATGTTTAGTTAAAAAAAAGAGTAAAGTAAAGTCTTCACACAAACGATCAGATAACGGTGGTTGTGGAGATATAGTTTTTACCGCAGTTACAAATAATTGTTATGACTAAAAACCATTGTAAACTCTTATATATCGAACAAAAAAAAACCAACCAAAGCAATCATTTTTAATACTAATGGGCAGGAAGGAAGGAATATAGCGTACAACTTTTATCACTTAATTTTTTATTGCTTTTATCATTTAATTTTTTCTTATGATTAAGAAATAAAAATAATGAAACCAATACTTCGAAATTTATATCAACTCAAGTACGAAATTAGAAATTATTCCAACCTAATTAAAAGTTTTAATTCTGTTTTAATTGTCTTTCCTTGATAGAACGATTAGCTCTCGATAAAATGATTAGAGTTTTTATTTGTTAAAATTAATAAATAAAAGGTAAATCGTGATTAATATTAAGTTTTCAATGTTTTATCATTTTCAATCTTACGTCAGATATTTCAATTTGCTAATAATCAAATGTTCGCAATAAGTAATCTCTTTCGAGGATTTAATTTCATTCTGTGCGATAATATGTCACGAGAGATATTGTCGACATCGAAGATACATGTACTTGGATTAATATTTAAACAATATTTGATTAGTCGTTTGAAAATTATACACTTTTCCTGAGACTCTTCGAAATCTTGCTGTTCAATTTTGTATCAAAATATCATCGATATAGAGGAAAACAATGTCAAATCCATTAACAAATTCGCAATTGAACCTTTGGAATATTTGTGGTGTATTCCTCAACTCGTGAGATATTCATGTGGACTCAGGCGTCACGAAGGACAAATTGGATTTATTACAACACTCCCGCCCAATCGATTTTCAGAACATGACTGTGCGGTAGTTGATGCCGATCCGGCAGTGTGACCATTGTGATGCTCCGTAACACAAGGACGCTAATCCTTAGGCTACTTTTCGGGTGCTGAACTCGCGGACTCGAACGCCCACAAATTCTTGATTTTATCAAATGCGCTTCTAGAAATCATGTATTTACGAAATAATTGAGAAGCCTTTATCAATTTAATGGTTTCCCAAGAGGAGAACGAATGTGGTTCTTATATTGAATGTCGGACTGTATGAAATTAGTCTGTTCACCTCAGTTGTCTGTCAAATCAGTTCAAAATTAATTTGTTCACACTCGAGACAGGTGAATTTTAAAATTTATTATGAATTCGGTAATAAAACACGTTTATGCTCGCACACATTTTTTTAAATGTATTTTCAGAAATAGACACATCCATAGAGATTAACAAATTCATAGAGACTTTAACAGGAAAGAGTAAAAATGGAGTCCATTGTTGGACCGTCCTTAGAAAATTTTGCTTGTACCAGATTCGGACTCTTGTTATTTCTTATTCCATGCTTTAATTTTCATTTTCTCATTTTTAAGAAAAGAAAATGAGATAGCAATGCCGTTCTGTTCCAATACTTACGGCTGGCGATGTATTTGCCGAGTTCCAAATACAAAAACATCTGTATGTTAACATCGTCACCTTACTTACGAGAACGACTGTTTCATCTCCGCTTCGTTTCTTCCTGAGACTCTACACAGCTAATGAGGTTCTCTTGACAATACTGTTATTTTTGCATAGTTCAATAATGATGTGTTTTTTTAACTTAATAATGATGTGTTTATTTAACTTTTATTTAAAAGTTACATTCAAAAGCTCGTATTCAAGCTTTTGTTAAAGGATTGCATCGATTGTATGTTTTTTTATTCGAAAAGTATAATATTAAAATCTTAGGTTTAGGGCGAGGACTAAAAAAGAAATGCTCGTATATATTTCATAGCAGTTCTGTTAAAAGCAAAATCAAAGGACGTATGAGTTCAAACAGATTAAATTAATTGTTTAGCATGAGACTGGCCTTAATTTGGCTTTTATTTAATTTTAGTTTTCGGTTTCTGGTTAAGGATTCTGATTAATGATTGCCCTTCAAACACTAACAGTTCATTAATAAATTTAATTTGCATTGATGTAAAAATTCTGCAAGCCACGTTATCTCGTCTTTAATCTACGTTATATAATTCTCGAGTGATAACAATACAATAGACTTAGTTAATTATTAAATATTCAAGACTAATCATTTCATGATTTTAGCCACAAACTTTGTTCCCAAAACGGTTTAGATAATTCTTTGAATTATTTTTATGATAATCAAATTTTGTGAATGATAAACAAACGAATACATAATGATATTATCCAACAAGTAACCATGTGCTCTAACACTTCAACTTTAAAATGTGATTAACGGAAGATATATTTATTCGCGTGGCAACTACAATGTGTCTATATAATGAATTCCATTTTAATTGGCCTCTATATGATTAAAAGTTTTTACAATCTAAATTAACATAAATGTATTGTTCACTTGCCCGAATAAAGCTTATCAAATTTTAATTTGTCGAGTAATTCATAATTCATTCGATTGTAATCGAATCTCTAGTTTTTCAACAATTAGTACAATTTAACTGTTATTTTGCAATAAAGCTAAATTCCAGGGACATTCGGTGATCACGCGTTCGCAAGAGTATTAAAAAAATCAACAACAGCAGATGATTATTCTTTAAAAGCTGATTGTGTGTACCTCGTACAGCTTTTTTAAGCTTGAAAGCTGGGGCTTAAATATTAATAATTAAATAATAAAACGAACTTTAAATATATATAGATTAATTATAATAAAATACTAGTAAGCATAAAAAATAGATTCCGAATAAGATATTTTAATATTCAAATTGCTTTATGTGTTTATCTCCTGCGTATTATTAAGTTTACGAGGTACCACGCAACCTACGTAAGTGGTATCACCAAGAAAGATATCAATGAAGATAAGCTTTGTGTTTATGAGGTTTTAAAAATATCTAGTAGTATTAGTAGGAGTGGTATTAGTAGTAGTAATTCGTGTTGTTGTTTGAAATGTGATTTGGAATTAATTGCAAATAGTTACGGAAATGTATAACTGACAAACTGACAATTGAGTATGGAGTCAGCTTTTATACCTATGAAGCTCTTTCTAAAAAAATGTTGTGAACTTTATAACCATTCTCTCGTTACGAAGAGAAAAAGGGCTAAATAAATATATGTGTGGATACCGAATAGCCCAACAACAAATCACTTTCTGTTTCTAACCGCTACGACATGTGTCTGAATGCAATTATTACCTTCGTGACTAATACTGCTTACCACACCTAATATTCATTGAAATCGGCAAATGAGTCCTAACGAAAGCAATAAGATAGGATAATAATGTGGTTATAAATTTTAGTATGCTTTGATAGTGCGCGTGTGGGGTTTGCGTTCGTTAACGAATGTCTGCTAAATTTGATATGTTCGAAGTATATTTCACTTTACAAAATATTTTTAGTAAATTTGTTATAGTGGTGTCCTTTTATTTTTCAAAAAATAAAACAATTGTAACGAAAATCTTAAATTGCTCAGTTAGTTAGTAAAGATAATCTATATATGTTTGCTAATAAAATTAAAACCATGACTAGATCTCGAGATCAAAATAATTTTCTATAGAAGGATGTTCTAAAAATAATAGACAGAAAATTGAAAACCGTGAAATACCTGTCTCAGTAGCATCTCTCAAATTCTCGACAATAAAAAAAAGTTATACACTTTGGTCGGGTCGACGGGAGGAGGGCCCGATCCGAATGACGCGATTCTAGAGGCGAAGACCAAACAAATGTTCAATCATGTGCAGAGAGGGCCGACACTAAACAGAAATATTTACGTCCTATTACGTCAAGAGTGTCGCTAATGCTTTGCCACGAATCGTTCCTCCAGAGACTTTTACAACTTATGGCAAGGTTGCCAGAAGAAATTTCGCACGAGTAAAACACTACTATGAAACACAACTATGAACATACAACAACATATAGAACGATTTTGAGTATTTGTTTTGTGTATACCGCATACTGAGTATACTGACTTCCATTCTGACTTTTCTTGTTTTTTTTTTTGCTCTTCTACGGTCTTTGTTATTGTACAGTTCCTTCCGTCCTTCTAAATCCACTTGTTCTTTTTCGTTATGGAGGATCGGAGTCTCCGACCCCACATAAGGTTGTATCATACGATGGTACCCTGCAGGTGTTGCGGTGATGGCATGGCACTATTGACTTCGCCACTCCGTGTCTGTTCTTGCTGAGATATTTGTAAGGATGAGCTGTTTCCCAACGAAACAATACTACCTCCCGTGCCACCATAATCACCAGTATTGATGGCTAACGATGAGCTCATAGCTGATGATGGATTAATGCCGCCGCTTGAATTTCCAGGATTGACGACGCAAGGTAGTCCCAAAATGGGAGCTGGTTCCTCTGGCGGTGTGACTTGCAGCGAAATTTGATTCTAGAAATAGATAGAAAATTAATGCGATTGAATTGCATTGCATTAAAGAAGAAGCGAGCAGGATTGCATTACGTTACGATACAATACGATACAACACGACTTAGAGAGCCTAGATTTTCTCGAGGAAGGCGCAATTGGATACACGTATGATAATAAAAAGATCGCTTTACAATCAAAACATTACAATTCCGAATGATCCGCTAAGTCCTTGTCTAGGACTTTTCCAATAATTGTCAGAACCATATCTGCGAGTTTAGACATCTCACATATGGTTATTCTTTTTCCAAGAAATTTTCACCTCTTCCCGTAAATGTTTTACTCTGATTTCTTGTTAAGATTCTTACACGGACATTGTAAACGTGGTCTGAGTCGATATATATTCAATTATAATCACTTTGAAGTTACATTTAATAATATCCTTTATCTGTTTAAGAGCACTTACATCTAATCCGATGCCTCCGTTTAGAGCGATTTTGATGGGATTTGTATGATTTGTAGCTTGCATGAGTGTCGTAAAGTGACTGATGCCGATCTCTTCTAAGGACGATTTTCGCCGACCTTGAGTAACGCCCACATTAGGCAAGCCTTGTCGCAATGAGGATGAACGTCGCAGCAGAATATCATTATCGATCTAGAATTTAGAAGCAAAAGGAGTAAAAAAGGATTATCATGTTTCTAGCTCTGAAGAACACAAAATAAAAGCGTAAAGTCGTTTTATTTTTGTTCCGTTTTATTTATTTATTTACATCATTTAGAGTAACTTCATATTAAGAAGTCTAAAGGTGTTGAATCGCACGATCATCTTAGTGATCAATTCGAACAAGATACGTAAGAAAGAAACGAAAGCTAAAGCAACTAAATAGAAGGAGTCCAAATAATATTACATTGACAATTATGTCTTCACTAACCCGCAATGAATTACTCCGGGTACGTTGTGATCCAACAACCGTAGGACTGTCGGGTAGAGAAAGAGAATTTGATTTAATTTGTTGAATCGGCGGCGAGTAGCGTGGCGAACCATACCCAGCCAGTGCCTGAACGCCCTGTATTTGCAATGGATTGAGACTGGTCAAACCAGATCCGCGCCTCGAGACCGCACCACCACCCCCAGCACCCACGCCAGCAGCCGCACCAATATTCAGGTTTGAACAAAACGAAATGTTCGACTTGCGACGCGAATTGTGACGTTCGAAAGTCCTTTGGGCAGAGAATGGCGAGGGACGTACGAGATATCTGCAGAGAAGGGATTAAACTCATCATCTATGCACTCTTTAAGCACGTCGTTCTTACTTACATGAGATCACCCTCTTCCAATTTCAAATCGCAGCTTGGGTTGATAATTACATACGACAGATGATTTCGCTTTTCGCTCACATCCTCGTAGTCGATTGTCGGCAAATTCAGCGATTCCATACGACTGCGCACCAGGTTTGCAATTTCGGCTCGTTCGATCTGTTGCGCGTGATTATCGCGAGCTTCGTCAGCCAAATTCAGCGAATACTGGAAAAGGAACATAATTATGATTGATAAATAATATTGTATTTTTTTTGTAAAATCAATTGGATAATTTTATGATTATATGATTTATCTATAAGATGTATTGAATAAATGGATTCCATGTTTTTTAAAATTCTATTAAAATTGAATTGAAAAAAATGTACAAAAGTTTAACCATTCTCTAAAGGAGGTGTGCGAAATTAAAAAAGGACCTATCATATTTGCTAAATCAAGTTACTTTCCGTTAAAACTGCTCTACGTTTAGTCTAAGGTTGTAAAATATAATTTCAAATGGAAAATTTGAAATCCGCCCATTTTCTTAATTCTCAATGATAATTATCAATTTTAATAAATTTTTTATTGATGTTTAATAAATTACAAATATCTTTTCGCATTCAATCAGTTCGAACAATGAGTAAAAGGCATTTATTAAATTCCGTTCAATTAAATCGCATTTTTTAATTTAAAACTTTATTCAAATTTCAGTTTTAAAAATTAAAAATAATTTCAAATTAAACGAGATAAAAAATGTGCAAAACAAATTAATTTGAATATTTGGAATGTTTAAGATCGTTGTTTAAGTTTTTTATGAAAACTTTGCTTAAACAGAATTTTTCAAACGATTTAATCTAATATTCAGTTCCAATTGTAAACAAACAATTGCTGTCGTTTTTAGTTCAGAAACTTTAATTGGGTGTTAAGAAAATCGGCTTAAATAAATGTAAACTGAATTGATTGATTGATATGTGTATTTGTTTTTTACCTCCTTAGGCGTTTAGCTGCTCGGGATGGAAATACTGTTTTATATATTTTTGAGTGGAAATATTTAAATGAATACTTCGAAGATTTTTGTATCTACCATATCGAAAAATTATTAAATTGATGAGTTTTTAAAGTAATTTATTAAACGTGACGGACTTATTAGAATAATGGAAAACTTCTGACAAAACTTTTCGTAATAAAATTGGAAATTTTTGACTATTTAGCCGTAGAGATTGTCTAGCATCCACTAAGTTTTAAGACCACTTTTAAACTTAAAAATAGTTTTATAATATCAAATTAATTAACATGAATATTTAACTAATTAACGGTGCTAAAAAAATTTATTGACTACTCTGCGGATATTTGAATTTTTCAATCAGTCGGTTTAATCATTTTTTTTTGCAGGCGAACGGCCCAATTATAATGCTATGAAAAATCTCTAAGGACTCTGAGAACAACTCTATCAAACTCTGCTAAAAAGCGTAAATTTTGGCAGTCATAGAAACTCGATCACTTCGTTCAAGCTTCGTCCGTATATAAAAACGTTATATATGAGATATAAAACACCTTCACAATATTAAATAGAGATACACATATGCATAAATGTGTATGTTCGCCTCAAAAGAAATTTTAGCGTAAAAGATCTCGATGAGTTTAATAGAAAGCTCATTTCTTAACAAGAGGTACAGTCCCGCACATCGAATCGAAAGGACTAGAAACCGATTCTACTTACTGACGATTCTTTGCGAACGGAGCAGCCGCCCAAGCAGGTAGTCGTCGACTTTTGGCGATGGCTGTGATGATTATGTTGTTGTGGTTGGTGGCCGCTCATTGATAGCGGACGGTATGTGACACTGCGAAGCGCCTCATTGCTACTTTTACTCGAATCCACGATATCCATTTCGTCTTCATTCTGCATGCATGAACGGGCAAACGTAGAAGCAGTGATAAATTATTAGACATAAAAATGCCGCTAAATTTTTGTGTTAAAAGGCATTCCTGTGCAAAATATTCTAACATGCAAACGAATTACGAAATCCAATGTAAATTCTCAGAAATACAAATTTTTAAAATGCGATGCATAAAATTGTTCAATTAAATAACGTTTTATAACGATCGAATAACGTTTATTTTCAAAAGTGATAAAAAATAAAATTACGTTGTTACAGAAAATATCGTATGCATTGCTGCAAAAACGGAATGATTCTTTTACCTGAAAATATAAAATCAAAATAATTAAAAAATAAAATATCAAAAATTCGTAAAAAGCACGTTGTTTTTGAGAATTTATTTGAAATTTGATAAATTCTCTGAATCTTTTACAATTTTGTAAAATCATTATTGTTGTCAAGGTTTTACATTGTGTTGACTTGATTTTTTATAAAGAGAGCTGCCTCGATATAGGGATATTCGAAAATAGAATTGTATCGCCAACTGTTTTTAGAATTAAACTATAACTTTATATTATCTATGTAGGTTACTTAAGCCTCGGCCAAGTTTAAGTTTGTTCTCTTACTTGTTCCAAATATATTTACTTGAAAACCGTTTACCAAATCATGCGTCAAACAACCGTCATATCGCAATTGTCTAATTGACATTACTATTACAATCAAAAACAGCAACAACAACACAACACAACAACAACAACGCAAGATAACAAGAACAATAAAACATTAATAAAAACAAACGAAAACCTTCAAAAGGAAAACAATTCGAATTTGTTTTCAAGGAAGGTAGATTTTTCTACGTTTGCCGTTTCCTTTTAATGTTTGGCTACTTTGCAAAATTTCGCTACTTTACAACTACAACGAATGACTCACTGTGTGCCCGTATGCGTTATTCTCAGGTTAAGTCCAACACAAACAACTTTCCCCACCCGTTTTACATCTTATGATATTGCTCCAAAAGTAACTTACAATTTTCAATAATGTTCAAAAAAAATTTCTCGATTGGAAAGCATATGTCGTAAAAATCAATATAAATTAATAAGTCTTTCTGAAACTTATTGCAAATTTAATGAATTTTGTTATCCTTTTATTTAAATTATGAGCTTGACAATAATATCTATCTTATTTTGTTCAATTCTCAGATTCTTCATTTTTTATTTTAATCGTATCCATTTTTTATTTTAATCTCGCTGAAGGTATTCATCAAGAGCCAGCCAGAGGCTCCGTTCATTTAAAATACTACATCGATTTATAGCGTAAAAATAGACGATTATTAAAAAAATATAGATTCTCTGTGGCGGAATATGGCTCTCCTCCATTGGTGTTGTGGGTCGTGTTGGTCGGTCGTAACCTAACGACGTACTAAACGTGTATAAACTATTCCCAAATGACTTATATTAAGCTTCTGGTAATGCAATTCGTGTTTTCGTTTGAGCTTTCAAAAATCACCGTTAGTATCAAGGTTATCGATCATTTGTATCAAAGTCGTCGTCGATTACATTATTTTGTGACACATTCCATTGTAATGATGTTAAGCGTAATGGTAATTTTTAAATTCTTCCCTGACAATATTCTACCACCTTCATGAAATGACGGCAGCAAACAATAACAAAGAGCAGTATAGTAGAAGGTTTTAATAGCTCAAAAATTGAGATCTGTTTGCGGGATAGCTGCGTAATGGTTGCAGTAATTAAGTGATTATTGATAGTTCGTTCACGACAATGCTGAATCGATGCAGTAACCAGCCATGCATCATGAATCCATTTGCGTCAGCGACCACCGTTTTTATATGATTTTTGTTATTTCTGAATAAAGCAAATATTTTGAGAAATTATTCTCCATTCTAAAACTGACGACTGCATAAAAATTGTGCCCATTTTGTTCTCAAATCGCTTTTTTCATCAACGCCATAAATTGATAATATGCATATATATAAAATATAAATATAAAACTATATATACTAAGCTAAATAATTCGAAATATTTAAAATCTTTTCGGCAATTTATGTAATTATTTCCATCAATAAAAGTTTTATTATAAAATGTTAAACAAGATAATTTCAACTTTAAAGATTTAAAGACGTTACTGAGAATTAAATTAATTACATTTGTTTGGATTTAAGAATAAAATTATGAGAAAAATATTTAGAGAGTTTTTGAAACAAAGAAATAAAATAATTAAATATCGCTAATGAATAAAAAGACTTTTCCAAATCTAATAAAATAATATTCCTTAAAAATTCCGATTGAGTATAAGTGATTGAAGGTGGATGCAAATACGATGGGATTTAAACGGTTATCACAACCGGTTATCACAATGATAGGTGTACTGCCTTCTGAATTCCTTAAGCTGGCAAAATGTTTTTATGAATGCAAAATGTTTGAGAACGAATTTTTAAAAATTAAATCCTGCACAAAAATTAAAATCTTTTACAATTTAAAGTGACGGTGCATTTAAAATATTTTAAGTGAAAATTGTTAATAATAATTATATCCAAAATTGTGGCTTTGAAAAGACCAGGCAGAGAATCTTTATACGTAAAGATAATCGAATAAAAATAAAGTGAGGAGGAAGCAAATATCAGTTAAGAATAAGGAAAATGGTAGATAAAGAGAGAAGGAAATAGAGAAAGAGAGATATGGATATAGAAATACTAAATGATAGAAGTAAAAGGAAAAGAATAAGTGCAAAATATGCAAAACATTCTATTCATAAACCCATTCGTTTAATTGCTTTCACTCTTGCATAAATATATTTATCAATTTCTGGGAGCTCATTTCGAAAAATGCTGATGATAATGACCAATAAAACCGCATACACAAGGTTTTGTAGAAAAAGTGTAAAGGCATTTCTTGGCAATACGATTTGACAAACTTAAAAAATCTTTAGAATTTTATGCGAAATATTTGCATCGAATAGAAAATGCTTTTTCAACACGCATTTATGTTGAAGACCATCAACACTGACGACTATTGGTCGCGTACAGTTTTACAGTTGCTTGTATATGGACTCACCGTTGGTCGCAGTCGCACACAGTGCCTTCCGAGAGCTGAAAATGTTGGCCATTTTTCTGCCGGTGAGCTACTCACGTGTGACGTGTCTGTATTCGACGTATCCTGCGTTCTGTAGATGCCGATGGGTATTTCGCAAGTTGTTGAACACAGCTTCTGATAGAGGCGACCATACGTGCGAATCCACATATCGTCTTTAGTTATTCGCATCTGGTAAATATAATTAAAAAATAGATTCTTATTAATTTCTATAAAAATACGCGAAATGATTATTGAATGTTGGAAGAATTTTGTAGAATTTACCGAGGTGAGAAATCCACTTCCGGGCGCCTGATCGATACCCAATAACAGTCTGACAAACGTGATAACGTAGTCCTTAACGAAGGCCTGATACAGCAAGGTATCCAACATAGAAGCACTGAATACCGCACCCGCAGCGAACGGCAGACGAAACATGTACGAAATGTGAGATCCGCGCTCCTTTTCCCTCTACAGAGAAATAATAAGAAGTTCTATGTAATAATTTATGTCTTCGATAACAAAATGGTAAATGTGTGTATGTGTGCTTACTACTTTACCTTTTCCATTTTACTCAGATGAAGTGCGTACTTGTCGTGAGCTCTAAACTGCATGAATCTCATGTTCGAGCTTTGAGATAATTCTGTAATACTCTTAATACTAGGAAAGAATCTATTTGAACAATTGTAAATAAAACGAGAAGGAAGATTAGTATAGTAAGGAAAATAAAGAGTGGGAAAGATAATGTAAGTACGTTAAAATATGCGAGAAAAATGTGCTAAAACTGCTGCAAGATTTTACAAATGTTATATTTCTACAATGGATTTTCTGTGGTGTAATATTGAATTATTTGCAAACGCTTATTTCGTGCTTTCTGAAGAGATTTGTAGACTATAATTCAATTTCAAAAGTCATTTTGATTGAATACAGTAAATGTTGCATTTTTGTAATTGGGAAGAATTTCTTCACATATTGATTATAAAAGCCACGCAGTAAGATATCTAATTTCGGGATAGTCCAAGTTTGAACACATGAAGAGTATTGAAATCAACTGAGCTTATTTGGGAACCAAGTTAAATAATTGAAACATATTAGATTTGTTCTCCATTAATAATAAAATCATATTTGGATGAACATTTCCATATTCGCCTCTCTTTTTGAGCGATTTTCCTATAGCCGTAACTTACTTGAACATCGTCTGGACTGCGACGATTGTATTGCAGTCGGATAACGAATCTTCTTCGGCCGAGTTTGATAGCTCCTTGTTAACCACGACTACACTTTCTGCTAATGTGATGCCAGCTCGTAACAGATCATCCAGGCAGTCTATTGATCCAAGCATCCAATATACCTGTCAGATCAAAGAGAACCAAGATATTATTTATCTTAATATGTAATGAAAATTTGAATCATACCAAAGGGAAATAAGACAAAGCATCGAGAAAAGCTACATCCGGTCTCCGCTCCAGCAATAAAATAATTGGATTCAGAGAAGTTTTCGAACGGAAATGTGCCCGCAAAGGAATTATGAAATTATAAATACCATTTGAGGCATAATCAGCGGCCAGAATAATCGTTTTATTCTGCCACTGGTATTCCTTGGCGTTACGGTAACCGCAATGTTCGCAAACCTGAAAAAATGTGCATAAGAGTTAATTCTGTAAATGAAAGAAAAAGAAATGTGGCAAGAGAATCATACTTGCGCAAGTTGCAAACAACACAGAGGTTTCTTCTCCTTCAGCAGAAAACAAAGCGTTGGACTTACTCCAATGAAAGGCGAGACAGGTGGAAATCCTTTTACAATTCTAAAAATTACCAAATAATCAAAAGTTCGTACAATTCAATTACATTCGTTGGAAGTAATGTCATTTGAATTTCTTCGAAAAGTCGAAAAATTTTTGTTAAAACAGAAACGAAAAGAAAAGAAGCAGCCGAAAGGAACGAACACAAGCGGAATATAGTTGATTAATGTTTGAACTATTTAAGCAATATGTAAAAGAGGCCTAAATCACTAAAAGCAAAATATATTGCAACGAACGGAAGCAACCTACGGAATCTCCTGAATTAACAGGCAAGATTTCTAATCAATAACAAACACGATGAACCGTAAAATAAATTTAAAATGGTACTTGAAGTACATGCAGATATTGCAGAGTATTAAAAAATGTCAAATGATATTTACCCGTAGTAACATTCGATTACTACCCGAAAAAGAGGAAACTCTCAAATGGTAGTAAAATGGTAGTGAAAAATATTAAGGTTTAAAATTATTTCTCATAAGAGGGAACATTGATTTCTGGGCTCTACACGGTCTTTTGACTATGTAGCTGTTTTGAAATATGGCAATAGACAAAGATAAACTCATTCTGTTTTCATACTTTTTTACTTACACAAACGTAAGCACGTCCTTATTTGGTATATTAGAGTTACAGCATTTTCTTCTTATTCTCTTTTTTCTAACTGTTGTTTTTATACATTTTCAGGTTGTAATACCGTTATAATAAAACTAAACTCATTCGGTTTTAACAAAATTCTTTTACATGATATTCTCTTTATATTCTCGGAGTTTTATTTCCGTTTATACAAATCTGGTTCAATCAAGAATTGTTGTTAATTCGAGAGAGCCTAAAAGGAAATAAATGCCTTCAAATATTGAGACATATTGAAATAAGTAAACAAACATGTGTTAAAGAAATTTTCATTTTTCTAGTCTTTACCTTTTAAGGTAAGATAGATCGAGTGGTTTTACGGCAAGCCAGTTTTAAGAAATATAAAATTTTTTACCCTTGACTTACGAGAAACTGTAGGGACCTTTTCGTATACTCTTCCCAAAAATTCTTCAAAAAATTACTCCATTATTAGTGCGTATATTTTTATAATACATGAATGCGGTAGTCGGGGTTAGTTATATTAATTTTCGGTTTTTGCGAGGATTTAACGTTTACTTTTGGATCGATGGAATGATAAAATAAAATATAAATTCGATATTAAAAAAACATTTGTTTCTTTTCTTTTCTACAATGTATTTTCCTACGAGCAGCAAATTCTAAATTCAAACCGAAGCTTCATACTATTTCCAAATCCAATAACAAAACATCTTTTGAGCGGAATGTAATAACGCACTAAAACGGAACACAAAGCATCAAACTTCCATTCAAGTGTGTTGATTCAAGCGGATGATCATCAGCATTCATAAACTCTACACACTTAGAAGCACGTCTGAAGTCGAGCTTTTAAAAACGCTGTCTGTATTTGTGTGAGTGTGAGTGTAGAGGACGGTTGTGTGTGTGTTCGTTGGTTGTTTCGAGCAGATCAATTGTTTCTCCGGACACACCGTTGCATCTTACCCTGAATAATCTGCCACCCAGATGGGCCGGCTTGGTTTTCCAGTGTTATTTGAGTAGCTCGACGTTATGACTTTGTTATCCTGCTTTGGTGATGTTAAGCTTTTACGAGTGCAGCAGCCGTCAGCTGTATCTAACGCTTGAGTGTTCCTCGTAGGTAGTCCCGATGGCGAACATTCAACTTGGCGGTCACGTTCGCAGCTACATTTCAGACGACGGGAACTACACTCACGAAAATTTGAGTCCTCCGATGAACTCATTATTAACGAATATGTTCTCGACTGAGGAAAATAACCGTGGAAGGAGCTAATTGAGCCCAATGAGCCCAAATTGATGTCACATATCAACACCAAAAACAAACGACAACAACACAATCAATGCACGAAAACAGTGTGTTAACAGTGTATTAACAGTCTATTAAAAGGATTCGGAAAATAATTCAAACCCGTACCGGTTGAAGTTAGTTTGTGGTATTAGTGTTGGTTTTATAATCGCAGCTGATTTATTAGTTAATCTTTTTCAGTTTTTTCGATTGAATGTAATCAAATAATGAAAAGAAAAGCTTAAGTAGAAAAAGAAGTAATAAGGAGCCCTAGGACTTGCTAAGGATGTGTAAAAATTATAGAATGATGCTGAAACAGTTAGGGAAGATGGATAGACAGAGGAGGAGGGGGGGGAGGTAAACATTAATCTTTTATTTTCTTTTCAGAACTTACGCATGGGGAGAGGTGATGATGAATACGCCTTAACAACAAAATGATAATTCTTTCCAAATAATTCGCAAAACACAAATATCTAACGGAACGGTTTAATCTTATACAATTAAATGATTAAGCCGAATTGGTAGGAGGAAAAGTGAAGAAGTCTTTATCAAGTTTTATATGAATCACTTTAGTGATAAGTTGTTGATTGATACATACGCAATCTTTTCGGAAGGTGATCGCCAAGGAACATCGTCGTCTATTTCGTTCTCGCTTTCATCGCCTTCGTCTCCATCGTCATTGCCCGACGTGCTGACCGACGAGGATATGAACATGTCAGGAACGGGTAGAATCGATGGGCGACGGCATCCTAAAAATAATAAGAAGGATATTACGCTTATAAGTTCCAATACATTTTGTGTTCACCTCTACGCTGACTAAGTATATCCGGGCTTAGGAGATTTGGATTTCCCACTTGTGAAGGCACATCCAAGTGATTTCCTGTTACCAGTGTCGATCCAGCATGACTGGTAGTACTCAGACCGCTGCTGGCACCGTAACCAAAACCGATACTATGGGATATCGTTGTTGTGACCGCGGTAGCTGCCGGCACCGTCGTCGTCGTTAATTTTGGAGTTAGTATTGCGTGCGCCGATGTCACCATCCTGTCCTTTAAATTCTGTTTTGAATCCGAGGTTATCACAGATATTGTTGCGTTCTCAGTTGCTTTTTTATCGCAAAAGTAATAAATATATATAAATCATTTTCAAAAATTTAGACTTAAAATTTTGCATTTATATTTTAGACTCTTATAATTTGCATTTATTTCAAAATTAAATTAAAAATAAACATTAATATTATTTTATTAAAATGTCTTTATACGATTTCCTTTTGAAATATATCGAATAATTTGCTTGTGGTTGGCTATGCATACCACACTTCAAAATTCACCTTTACAAAATTCACCTAAGTCATAAAAACTGTTGGAGAACTACTGGTGGAGAAGTAACCCCTAACTAAAACGGAACTGAGAAAACCTACATATTTATGTAATAAACATGTGATAAGCTATGCGTTTATATCAGGACCTAATTATGCAAAACGAAACGAAACAATTAGAGAACAAGAACGGGAGCAAGTGACCAATCGCTCGGGGAAGTTTACTTAAAGAAGCTGACGAAAGTTTTGAATACTACAAAAAATTTCGAGCGTCTCGTCAAAGCCAGCGTCGCAGCCTTTCCATTCGTTTCGGTTTGTGTAATTAGGGCCTTAGAGAGAGTGGAATCGTTTATTGAGTAGAGTCGTTTTCATAAAATACAACATGAGCTATTATTGGCTTTTAGTTTAGGGAACTTTTATTTAAGCCTTTGTTTAGGGAAGTACCTTAAAAAATCTTACAACTACTACCACAACTACTTCTACCATGAATACTAAACAACAATCTAAGTCGAAAGTGCTCTGTCATGTCAGAAAATGTTATGAATATCATTAATTACTTTACTGGATAAATATTAAAAAAAATTAAAAAAGAATGAAAAAGAATATACCATTATCCTCATTCGTTTCCGCTTCTCCATTTTGGTTTTGGGTTTGTGTCTGATTTACGACAAAAGCCGAATTTTCTTCCTTGGTTATGCTCATGTAGTAGCAGGTATCGTCCTTCATCATAATATGTCTTGGTCCCGGGTTAAGCAGTATGGTATCCTCGTAGAACTCCGGCAGTTTTGCCGGCCTTACACCAACTAAAGCTACTCCGTATCTGCAAAACCGGATTGGCGAAAAATAAAGTGAGAAAGGATTTAATCAAATAACGAAAATAAATGATCCCGCACGTGGACTGTCATCTCACTCACTTTCGATGAGAATGAAAGCTGGCGTAGGTGAAACTCTTGCCTTCATATTCGCCAAAAAATCTACTATCGCCTAGCACGATGTGATAGATTTCATTGCCGGAACATTTCCCGTATAAACGATGCCACTCCTCCGGCGATTGTTGTCCTTCCCTATAAACAAAAACAAAAAAAGAAGAAGACAAAAGTAAATACTTTCCTGTCGACGGAATTTACAATTGTCATTACGAAAACAACTGAAATAGAATTTCAACAATAATAAATCACCTCCTTCCCCCAATCCCTGCAATCAATCACATTCACCCACAAGCTAAAAATGATTTTTCATTTATGAAATATAAATAACGTTTCTATTAATATCACTGCTAAATATAACCAAAATACAGCCAATTATGTTTGGTATCACAGACAATGCAAAATGGCAATAACAAATTTAATTGGAAACTATAACCGATACTCACTGCCCCCTTGACGTATGCAGCAGCAAAGTAACCAGCGTACTTGCGCCAGGGCAAGTGCAATTGTTGGCCAGTAGAGCGTATTTGAACTCATCCTCGCAAACGACGTGTTCGGCAAACTTTACGTGCAATTTGTGCTCCGGTCTGCAATCATAATTATTGTCCCGGGGATGGTTTAGATAATTGCAATTTTTGACGCATGAATTTTGTTGAGGTTCAACGGTTGAAATGGTTGAAAAAATTCAGAATGCATTATTAAAAATTCATACTATTATAATTAAAGTAAAATGAAAAATAAATGGTAAGCACATTACTTTAAAAGTTATAATGGAATGGTAGAACGAATAAGTACAATTGTTGGTAAATTTACCAAACCAGTTTCCTTTGATAATTGTCTATACAAGAAATAAATTGTCTATACATAAAGAAAATTCTTGTCTTCGGCTTTCTTGTCGTCAGGTATTGTATTTGTTTTTTTATTTCGAAAATTTTTTATTACATTTGCCTTTTCGGCAAAGTCGTATTGTTGTTCTTTGCCGTCTTGTGCAGCTCTCTGCTGGGCTCATTGTTGTTGACCCGACACACTTGGATTCGTTAAAGTTTTAGTTTGAAGGACCCTCAAGAAGACCCCATCAAGGGGAATGCGAATAAGTTTAATCGATTTTGAAATAAAATTTGTATTTATTAATAAATTCCCGCAATACTAATTATTCAGTAGCTTACTTTTAAAAGTCACTTTAAGTGACATGAAAACACTTTAAGTGCTTCAAGGGCTTTTATTTTTAAAACTCTTTGATTACGGTCACAAAAAACCCGTTCCTTGAAAACAACTTGAAAATCAAATTTAAGAATTTATTTGAAAAACTTATTTTAACGAGTTGTCCACAATGTTTTTGTGTTTCTTTGAGAATGCCTTTAAACTTTATAGTTTCCTATCGCAATGTGTTAAGGTATTGTGAAAGATATTTCGAATATGGTTCGAGTAGGAGTCGAAAACTGAAATGGGCCGCAAAAAATATTGTAATTCTATAACACGACTGTATCATAAAGAATTTTTAGGTTCCCACATCGAACTCACCACTCTGACATTCTCATTCGAAACACGTTTCGGCCCTTTATACCATATACGGATAATCTTTTCAGCATATTGCAATTTCATTCTTTTTATACACTTTTTCGAAAAATTCTATTTTACCAACATTTTAATAACATTTTAATTTTCGTGCTTTAATTTGACAGAATTAAATGAATGGACAAAAGCGAACAAAAGCTTTTCGCTGACTTTCTCTTTTGTTTATTATTATTTTGCCTATGAAAGAGATTGTTCAGGCCTTAGCCAAAATCTAGAACTATAGAAAAGACTTACCGAAATATCTGCACATATTGGGGAACATTCGGCGCAAAGTCTTTCACCGCCCAAGAGCGCAGTATCGTATGTTCGTCGGCGGCCGTTTTGTCAGCGTAATTACGTGCAGCCAATATAAAGCAAGCTTCTGCTTCATTCATCCTTGCTCGCGCTAAATCACTATCCTTCAAACATGATCCCTACAATATCGCAGTAATAAAGCAAAAAACATAGGATGGAGTGCAAGCAGCTAATGCACAGAAAACAATTTATTCGATAGACAAACCTGAATATAAATGACCCGCTGCGCCCAGATGGGGACTTGTAGGATCATACGCATCGTTGTGTCTAACTCCATGGGACTTAGTAAAACAACGTAGTAATCTTGCAACAACGGATGTGCGTAAAACTCGTTCAAAAAGTCCATGATTGTGTCCGCGTGTAATGTTGTGGAACAAACCACAACGTGTTTTTCACTTTGCGCGCGATGGGAGGAATAACTGCCGCCCAATTTTTGACGCTCCATCCACGTGAAAGCGAGTTGTTCGAACTATAAGTGAAGCAAAAAGTTACGATTTTAATTCATTTTTTACAACGTTAATTATTCGAATTCTAGTAAAAATTTATTTAACCCAAAAGGCTTTAAAGGATAAAGGGATTAATCCTAATATTCGGGATAGAAATTAATATGAAATTTGTGTGAAGAAAATTTTGAAAATTAATTATTTACGGGAGCTTAATTGATTATCAGCTAATTCTTTACGTCAATTAGACTTGTGAAATGATGGATTGGCGTATTGTTTCAATGGCGTCTGCAATTGTTTTTCCTCCCTTTTATGCATCTAAAAATTAAAAACTTTTATAAAATTCCATCCTCCTCATTTTTTCGACTAGATCTCCCAAATATATTTCTCAACTAGTTTTGGGTTCACGTAAGGAGTTTTATATGCTTTCAATAAAAGATGGCAATATTTATTTTTAGGAATAAAATTGGAATACCGAGGAGGCTATGAAAGTCGCACACATTATTAATGACCCGGAGAGAGCCTGATTTTTAAGACTCTTAAGATGAAGCTCAATAAAAAAAGTAATTTCGATTACCGGATTCTATGTACAAACTTTCTTTGTATAAAGTTTCTACGAATGTATTATTTTTTTGGTCTTGTGGGAAACTCAAAAAATGGACCAGACACCAAGCTCAGTCTTTGTTCTGACTATCTTCTGGAGAACTTCCGTGTTTCAGGAATGAGTTCAATACAATGCACGCATCCCCTTACTCGTATCCTCCGATAAAATTTCCTCTCCGTCGTAAATTATATAATCCATTAAGAACCCACTTCAGTTCTCTGTGCACGAAAAGGCAAGAAATTCTCGAATAAATTAACCCCTACAATTTCCCCCTACCCTAATTCTTGACTGCACTATTAGTTTCAGTTACATTTCCTACGAAATCAACACACGGTATGTTACATAATATTTGTATTATTATTATCATTATTATTATTATTATTATTATTATTATTATTATTATTTTATTTCGTTATTACATCATTATGCGACGTACCTGGGTTGGCAGCACTATCAGTGCCACACATATCATAATAACCATATACAGCTGTGAGGGCCAGATATCAGGTACGAAATCGCCATATCCTACTGTCGAGAATGTCACCAGCACGTAGTACGTACTCTGGAAAAGATTCCAATGACGATGGCCTGCTCGTTGAAAATGCTGTATGCCACAAACACTGCAATAATTAGGGTAACAATTGGTATCAAAGTCAAAAGCAATCAACGCATTAACACGCTCATCATCAACATTCCCATCATCAACATCATCATCCCCCCCACAACCACTTATCAACATCCCCATCATTAAAATCCCCAACAGTGACATCTCCATCGTTAACATCCCCAACATCAATATTCTCTCATACACCTCTCCAACATCAATACCTCTCGTCCGTCATGAAATTGCCCGACATCAAATCCCCCCTCCCCCGCCCACCAACATCCCATCATTAACATCCCCAACAGTAGCATCCCCATCATTAACATCCTAAACAGAAGCAACAACAAGAGTACCGACAAACAGTTAATTATAAGAGGTATTAAGTGTGGTTAAGTGATGATTTAGTGCCCGTCTGTGTTTGTGTGTGCTTTTAACCAACTTCAGTGTTCTTAGATTCATTGTATGAGTGGGAATAATTTCGAATACCCAAAGAGCACTTACCTGGTAAACACTAAACATAATAAAGTAGCCGATAAAATAGTCAGCTGTTGAGACAAAGCCGACTGAGATTTCTGCATGGCACGATGAAGATCGTTCTATAAATGGTGAGGGAAAAGAACTATAGAAACAAAAGTCTTACACATAATAGTTGTATAATTTTAATCATAATTTATATCCATTTTATACATTCCATTCCACTGCTTTAGCCTAAAATATTGATATGATTAATGTGATGTTCGTGTTATGAAGGGCTTACAAAAACAAAAACAAACATATTTTTAGCTATCAATTATATATACATATTTATTATTATACTTATAATTATATATATATATATATATATATATATATATATATATATATATATATATATATATATATATATATATATATATATATATATATATATATATATATATATATATATATATATATATATATATATATATATATATATATATATATATATATATATATATATATATATATATATATATATATATATATATATATATATATATATATATATATATATATATATATATATATATATATATATATATATATATATATATATATAT
>OZ016505.1:27265783-27313283 GCA_963966595.1 Physocephala rufipes
AAAAGATGGCGTAGAGGCGGCCATAAGATCTAAAAAAAATTTATTTTATCGCAAATTTATAAATTTGTTCATGGATTATTCTCTTACCGTCAGGGCAAACGGTATGGTCGTAAGCAACTCGAGTATAAAATGAAATGATAGTATCTGTTGCCAAATGTTACCCTAAAATTTTAAAATATATATATATAAATTGCTATATAAATCTAATAAAATAGTCTGATTAGGGTCGCTAAAATCATGAAAGCGTAACATACTTTGTAGCCAAGGTATGTAAGAAGCAGAGCTTCGGTAAGCGACACCATAGCTAATATCAATTGAACAGCCCACAACTCCATTGGTCGATTTACCCATAATATTGCTTCCCAATTGATAATCGGATTCTCTTGGAACTCTTCTTCGGTGAGCTCCGCCGAAACGAGAAACTCCGTTTTATTGCTGGCTAAACAACTGAAACTATACGGGAGTGATATATCAGAAAAGTATATGAGAAATTATATGGAAATCAGCGTAAATTATCCATTTACAATCTTATTGTTTTCCATATAACGATTAATTGCTACTTGCCATGATGCGTAAGTGGGGTTTGTATCCGTAACCACTCGGAATATATATAGAACACACGATAGTAGCTTAAAAATCAAATCAGCTATACGTATTCGTAAACCTGCAGACGATAGACAGAGAGAGAGAGGAAGAAAGCATAATAAACTATAACAGAGAAGGTGAAAGCTATATACGGTCTATATATAAAATAATGGAATATACACCTCACATAACATAACGTATATAACAGCCCTTCAGAAACATAATGTATATAACAGAATTAAATTATGCACTTATTTAGTGTATATAAACATTTACGGTATATAAATTGAGACCGGGGTGACACGATCTGGACCTATTATATGTATTTATTCATTAAGCTTATGGCCATTTGTGTATTAAGAAAAGTTCCTTCTGGACGGACTTGTCATTCAATGTATTTTTGTACGTCTTTTGGATATACTTAAACGCGGTATATACTCGCACATCTATATATTCTATAAAGTAGTATCGAACTTTATATAACAAGTTTTCAATTATATGTCGAAATTGGATCTTACGTTGACAGAGCACGTTATTAAAATTCTATAGAATATTTAGATTAAATTGGGCTAAAATTAACAGAGTTCTGTTATATTTTAAGTATAGCATAAAATGAAACTTAGTTTAATTATCTTTAATTATCTTTATCTTTAATTAATAATTTTATTAAGTTTATTAGATTCCAAAAAACAGTTATTCAGTGGCCTTTGTTCTTAAGAGTCACTTGGGAATGTTCTTGAGTCTTTTATTTCCAAAAACTCGCAGGCAAATATCTTGCAGTATTTCCTTTTAACAGTCTTAGACAGCAGTTATTAAATCCTTATGGTTTACAGTCTTTTAAAAAAATGTTATTAAAATTTATATCTAGGAACTATCAGAAGATGTTTCATGAAATAAACTTTCTTTTTTATAAATTTATGAATTTTTGGGGGATTACCAAAAGTTTCAGTGTTTACTTGGGTTAAACGATAATACCACGACCCAATAGATAATGTCAGAAATATCGAAAACAATTATAAATATAGTAAGCACTATTAAAAGAAAATTAAGTTCGCAATACGATTGTAAATTAATAACATTACTTGATCTCTGATTCTTAATGAAATAAAGTTGCAGTCTTTCCTTGAAGGTGTTTTCATTGACGTAATATTCCACGCGCACCCTGAAAAGAAACAACAAATTATAGACCAAATCAAACAGTCCAAATTAAATAAATTCAACTATTATTTCTATACTAATTTATAATATTTATAAAGAGCTGCGCATAAGAAGATAACGTTCTGCACATTATGCGATAAAAGCTCGTTATTGATCGCTAAACTGAGTCAGAAAAAAGTACTTAGAAGAAAAAGGCAGGTTGGAAACTTCCATATTTAATGTATTTAGTTGAAAGAAATTATTCTCAAAAAATTATTAATAACAGATGGTAGTAGGTTGTTGCTTGCCTAGGTCGAAATTATTTAATCCAACATAAATTAAAATATTATGAATACATTTATGCTAACTATTCACTTAATTTAGTTGACGTTTTTAATAGGCTAAAATTAAAATAATGAAAACGTTATAAATATTATTAATAATATTATTAAACATTATTATTAAATAAACATTATTAATAATAAATTTAATAATTAATATTAAACATTATTAATAATAAATTATTAAATTTAGTATTCCATAATCGTGACTTAACTTCCCAACTCCCTGGCTGGGATGTTTACTATAATTTAAAAGGCACTGTAGTGTCCGGAATAAACACTATGTCGTTTGAGCGTTTTTATATTAATTGAACTTAAATTTAATATTGCAAAGCTTAATTTTGTTTGGTCGTATCATCAATGAATGTAGTTCTGTTAAAATTTTTATATTTCTTCCATATGTTTTATAATACTCAAGAAATTAATATATGAATTATGTAGTCTATGTCGCTCCAAATAGCATTGCTTCCAGCTGTAAATATTCGGATTTTCTTATGACCTGAAAAAGTGAATTTGTACATAGATGATAAAATATGTTCTTCATAACAACTTTATGCTTCATTTTAATAAAAATACTGATGTTTTGTGATTTACTAATGACGCTTTCTGAATTACAATTGACTATTCTGATTTACTATTGACGCTTTCTGAATTACAATTGACTATTCTGATTTACTATTGACGCTTTCTGAATTACAATTGACTATTCTGATTCACTATTGACGCTTTTGGATTTACAATTGATGACTTAGAATTGATGCTAGAATCTGTGTTAAAATTGTTGCTTTCTGAATTACTATTGGAAAATGTGTCTTCACCTTTCACAAAACTTCGACTTTTTAATAATCTGGGATATCATTTTATCAGAAAATATTAGCAAAGAAACTGCTCTGTTTCAGCGAGATCTGCAGTTTTGTATGCCTCGTTGCCATCGATTGTACGAAGAGCTGTCCAAAGCTAGATCCCAACGGTCAGTAACCTGTCAGTCGGAAAGAGGAAATCCTAAGAATATTGAAGAAATCATAGAGAGAACCTCATAATTAGAAAGTGGTGATGGTGTACAAAGTATTGCGGGTGATGTTTACGATTTTTAAACAGTCGAATGAATAGTTTTACAGGGTTAAATTTTTTGTGTGTATTCCATGACCTTTTTAAACCCAAGAAGTCATGAAGAAATGAAGTAGGAAGAAAAGAGGGAGAAAGGAAGCAATGAATGAAGGAAGGAAACAATTGAATGAAGCCAAGGAAAGGAGGAGCAAAGAAGGAAAATGAAACGAATGAGAGAAACAGTAAGGAGGAGCCAAAGAAAGGAAAAAGTAGAAAAAATGAAAGGTAAAACGTAATATTTCTCCATATATATAAACACCACAACTTTCAAAAAAGGGCTTTTATGAAGATCAGAAGAATTGAAAATTTGATTTCAATTTTGTTGCCCAAACTTACTGCCAAAGTTATTTCCCGCTATCGGGCTCATTCTCATTTTGATATCAGTAAAACTGTTCTCGTTCTTTTTCGCTGTGTTTATTGTTGTTTCTACATTTTTAATTGAACTGCTGCCGCAAGATATTGCTGGGCTATATTAATTTAACGCCGAATTTTTTCTTTCTGCTCTGAAGTTGCATTTCGCTGCTCAGTCTCTGTTTGATGCATAAGTGACAAATAATTTTTTACCATTTCAACGTACACCAAGCCAAACAATAGAACAAAATCACTTGTTCTTTTATTTGAATAAAAATGTTTTTTGTAATTTATAAATCAAAGACAATTTGTCTATATCAGTGTGGGACCAGCCTAAATTAAATTTCACACAAGAAACACTGTTAAAATCCGTTACGAAAATGAAAGGAACAACACCGGAAGCCACTTTTTTCGACATCTTTTACAACAAATCTGCTTACATTTATACATTACACACAATGCAAAGGACGATGCCTGAACGTATTAGAACATATGGGGACAAAAGCAAGAAACATTCGACGGACGAGTGGTGAATAAACAAAACAAGTACGTTTTTAACATAATATTTGTGCCTCTCATATATTTCTGTACACAATCTCTAAATATTTTAGCTTATACACAAATCATAAAAGAAATAATTTGGTGATCGGAACGTAGCTCCAGCATGTTGGTGAAGTTCAAAGATAACGCCCCATCAGGATCACCCAAGGTGAATTTTAAGGACAAGACTATCCACTGCATTTCTTTTCATGTCTTTTGTTTATTGATAATTTTATAAAAATTGTAAGAAAGCATTACCTCCTTTTTCGCGATTTGTGTATTTTATACGCTCTTATTTTTTTCTGTACTTTGCCAGTTTAAAAAATATATTCTAGAAGATTCTTAATTCCAAATTTTGAAATTTACTTACCTCGGAATCTGTAACGCGATTTCGTCCAGACTATCGGAAGGACTCATCGGCGTTTTTTCGAAAAGGCGTGACGGTGCAAGTGTTAGATGACCGGTTGACTCGTTGACAGAGCGGAACACTTTGGCACCGCGACGTTGTCGTTGTTGTTGTCTTTGTCGTTCGACGCGCCGTTTCCGCTTGTTCTCTTCAGCTCGCTGAAGATTGTGCAAACGGAAGAAAAACATTGACATTCTGGATATTTATTTAATGTTTTTTATTACCACCACCGGGCATTATCAAGCCAGTGAACGGTTTTTTCATATCAGTATTTTCAACGATTTGTCAATTCACCATATTTTTGATCAATTAAATTTAAGATCGATTTTTTGATGGAAGTTTCGATTTTGTTTATTATTATATTATAGTCGAAAATAGCGAAAGTTGAGCATTATTTCTCGCGTAATCGATTATATTTCAAATTATTCAAAATAGTGCGATCGGTATAAAAATATAACCACTCTATCAACGAAACTCATGACATGCATTTTGATTTGGGACGTTCGTGACAAGCTTTTAAAGGTGAATAATATTTGTTTAATTAAGCAATGAAAAATTACTGCTATTAAATAAAAAGCAATAAATTAGAATATTATTATAAAAGACGTAGATAAATTAAGTAAAAGAGAAACATTCATCATTAACACATTAAACTAGGCGTGGTAGGTTTTTTCATTTTTTTACTTCCTTGTACGGAATAAACGGAGTGTATTAATCACGGAATTATATATTGTGACCATCCCTGAATCTATTTGGACTAACTTTGTCGAAACGTCCGAATGTACGAATTGGCCAAAATGTGCCAAAAGTTGATCTCGCTCAATTGCAAATTTTTCTATATGTCCTGTTTGGCTTATTTTGGACATAGATAGAATTTGGATAGATAACCCCATATCGCCTCTAAAAAATATATATGATTCTTGCCAGATTTTACCAGAGTTCAATACAAAATAGCCTAAGGATATTCCTGCCACATTTCATACCATGTTCAAGGTAATTTCATAACATTATCTTTATTCATCCACAGATTCACAAAGGGACAGTTAGTGGTGTGAGGATAAAAACGAAACATGATGTAATTGTGATCTGATTTATTTGTCTTTTTTATATGTATCAGCCTCCTTTATTGTGTTACAACCTTTTATGAACTAGCAGAAGGTGAACGTACAGGTTGTTAACAAAATCGCGAACTATAAGGTTTCGCAAGAAAAGATCCCGAGACAACAATATACCGGACGACCAATTACGAACGGGAAAATCTTGAAGCGACAAAATTTGCTGAAAATCCCAAAACTCTGACATAAAAAATTGAACTCGTTCAAACACTTTGCGTGCACATAAAGCTTTTGCATGTGGCGCCCTTCAGCCGCAGCAAACGATGTAATGCTCAGTAAACAGAACGCTTGGGCTTCACTGCCAAAAGTATTCTAATATAACAAGTGATTTTTATTATATATTTCACCTTCAGCATCATGCGTTATTAAACATTATCATGTTTTATTAATACGTTATATGTTAAACCTTCATTTTCGAAACGGTTGAAAACAAAGTTTTATATTAAATCAAATTTCTGATATACAAATAATTTCACGAATCTTGGAAGTATAGTCTAAATTCATAAATTGTCATTAAAAACGTCTAAGCATTTATGTGCCAAATACTTAATCCCAACTTTTGCTCACAGGACACTGGACAGAAATTTGGAAGAATATGAAAGTAAAGGAAAAAACAAACAAATATTTTTAATTGTTTGAAATATTTTTATACTTAAAGTATAAAAAAATACCAAAGAACATTTCCCAAGAAGTTCAAAAATAATGTGTCAAATAACATTCCATCATGAACAAACAGTGGGACAAAAAGCGACAATGAAGTATTAATTCTAACCAAGTTTTTAATTAAGTAAGCAGTTTCATTGGATTTCCGCTTCCATAAGCAAAAAACATCATACGTTCGAAAGTAAAGACTGGTATTAGTTTTTTTTCAAACAGATCATAAAATTGAAGAATTATAGAAGGATCTCCACCACCTCTAAATAGAAAAGTATCGAATTCAAGCATATAGTGTCATAGTGAGAAAATCTCTCTCAAGAAGAGAAGAACCTCACATTGAGAGAATCGTTCTAGCTACCTAAGGAAATAAACTCTCAGAGACAAGGGAAACAAACTTGTGGCCGCATGTGTGTGGTGTTCGATGAAGATGACATATATTACAAGTTGTTTGCTCTCTGAAAACATTAAAGCTAAAGTGAAAACATTAGAAGCATAAACCAATACATTAACAGGCAACGGTTTTTTAAATTCTATATTTGCGTTTTTTATGCTGAAATAAAATTTCCTTCATGCAAAAATCACACAAAAACCTTTATAATATTATGTTGAGTAATTTAAACGAATTATGAAAAGACGTTGGTTTGTGTCGTGAATGTCGTGAATGTAGTAAAACCATAGAGTAAGAAATAACCATAGAGTAAATTATTTCTTACTCTATGGTAAAACACACTAAGTAGAAAGCACGTCAGGTTGGAGAATGGTTTAAAAGAAAAACGTGTATACTTTAGTCTTCGCAATAATGCATAATGTGCTTTGGAGTGATTTTTTCATTAAATAATAGACTGAAATGTGAAATTCATCAACAAATTATATTCTTTTCTAAAACTATAAAACTATAAAATACATGAGCTGATACTGCAATGGATTTCGCGATATTTGTGCCATTAATGAAATCAATTCGATTATAGACTGACAATATAATTAACAAGCAAGGCATGAAAATTCGAAAAAAAGCTTTAATCTAAGTAAATATTATAAAAGTTGTGAGAATACTTTAGAGGCAAAATAAATTAGGTAGCGAGTATCATGCTTTATGTTAACATAAATTTAAGTTAACAGACATTAAAAATGGATTCTGACAGCTCTACCAACAAACAAACTTACACAGAAAAAGAAATCGGCTATTTTGAAACCTTTTGCAGTCCTTCCGGAAAAACTATTGCTGGAAGCACAAACCGGCATTTTTTAATCGATAAAATAATCCCTACGCATACGAATTACGATTTTTTGAATAAATTTCGATTATACTACTAATTCAATATTTTCAAAATTGTTCCACTTTTAGTTTAGATACTATGTAATATTTAGCACAACTATAAAGCATTCCATTACATAGAGAAATATATTTATATATAACGTCATATAAATTATATAAAGTCTTAAATTTCAAAGATTTTGACAGAGTCGTCAATGGAATGGTTTTAACCATTTATCTGAAAAATCGAAACATCGAGAGACATCGATTGACACCAACTTAGCAGGACATCTACAAATATATATGTATAGGCAATGTTAGTCCATCTACATTAAAAAAAGACTTGTGCTCCTTTACCTGAAAACTCTGTGCAATTTCTTTTAATCGATTACAAATTTCAAACAAACTATTTTAAACCTTTCTAAATTGATTTTGTTTTTAACGCTTTCCATTAATTAAAAAATTTTAATTGACACTTTGTTTATTAATTACTGGCACTCAAAAGAATTCGACTTTTTTTAAAGCTTACACCATTCAATTTTAACGTGACAATTTTTAAAAATTTCCACGTATGCACTACGATCAGATACTAACTGTACTTATTTAAATAGATTTATTTAATTTCTACAATTATTAATATTTATTTATTGAAAAAAGTCTTTTCGGATTTTTATTATTTGGTCCTCTTTAATGGTTGACGCATTGGATTTAAGAGTGACGTGCATTGTCACTCTCAAGTCACTTTAAAGAAAGCTGGTCCCAACAATTCTCTCCTCGTCGTTCTCTATTCATTTAAAGCTGAAGTTAGTTGCTCCCATTCGGTGAATTGGTCAAAATTAAAGCTTGGTTTACAAGTTTGCGACTATCAATATTTTCCTGAAAAGTAAAAGAGATGTTGTATAGTATAAATCGGGCTATGATTTGACGGCACATATATTCATTTCATTCTAATCCTCAAAAAGAGTTCACAACTTTTCACTATTTTATGACTTTCTATTTTATACCGAAGTTGTAAAATTTTAAAGTCTTCATCTCATTCACACCAAGCATTCATAAACTGATTACAGTGACCGGATATATTAATATTGACAACTGGGAGCTCTGAGCAGTCGTAGTTGATCACTCTGAGGGAGCTACAGATTTCTGGCACGGTGGATACCTACCACGTATGTCTTCATTCCACGGTGAGGTATCCCTCACGGGGTTGTTCATTATCTGACAACCAACGAACGTAGCTGAATAATATTTCCAAGATTGCAGCAATATGTGCCTGCGGAAACCAGTGTGTAGGGACGTTCCCCTACGAATGGGCAGCACCTACCTAAAATCACTCCCGATTTTTGTATCCCGGCATCTGGTTGCGTAACCCGAATTTCCACCTTAGTATCCTAAAATAGCCGAAGCCACAGCTGAAACCTTTGTGTTCTAGCTTGGGGTCATATAATAAATATTCATTTTACTTTGGTCAAACCAAAGAAGGACAAAATAACCAAGGCAAGCATTGTCGCTTCCATGAACTGCAGTAATTCGTTATGGTTTCTTCCATGATGGGCGTGCGGCAATTGATAACTTTTCACTTGACATCGAAAACTTTGACAACCAAAACTGAAATTTGTGTTCTACTAAATTGAATTTAGAATTTAAAAATTTATACAACTCTTGAGGTGACTTAACTTCTGACAACCCGTAAGTTATTCAGAGACGGGCAAGCACATAAAAAAAGAAAATCATATGTAACTTATAAGTAATCCATCCGTTATTAAATCAAAAATTACTTAATCAGCCTAATGAAAAGGACCCGGATGTACACCGGACGAAAGTAATTAAAATAGATAGAAATTGAAATTTCATCTACGTCACATCATCTAAAAGCGACTTAAAAAGCTCGTATTCTACAATAACGACTAAGTAGAATGAAAAACGCAAACCGAAGGAAAAGGAGTTCTTTTTCTTATACAATACGAAGCGGTTGGATTTAAACAAAGTCTATGCAATATAAAAGATGCGCGCGTTTAAACACAAAAAATTATATTTTGGGCACAAGAAAGTGATATCACTTAAGGAGTAGGAGATAAGATGCATCGTATAATCAATATTAACTATTTCTGAGAATTTACTTGTCAACAAATATTTCAGTTATCACTATTAACTCTTCCTAGAAATTGTTCGAACGAATTTTCGTCCCATCTTGCCAAATCGGGTCTGGAGCCAAACCGGTATCATCGGTATCGGTGCCACTTCAGCGTCATTTCCACTTCCTCGAAAATGATCTTTTGTTTCGAAGAAACAACAGTAGTGTTTATGTAAATATATACGAATTCGATCGCATCGCAATATTGGAATATGTATTCATGGAGTTTTCACGAAAAACTTATTTCGATTTTCTTCAGAAATGAAGAACAACGATCTATGTAAGCACTCGTTACTTGCTCAAATTAATCAATTAGCCTATGGAAAGGTTAGTAAGTACTCGTTACTTGCTCAAATTAGTTAATTTGACAGTAATAAAATTACTCCTTCAAAAAGAATAATGTCAAAAGGAATGCGGTATTAAAATCTATTCATATCGGGAAATATAATATAAGCCAAATTAGATCATAAAGAAGCTTATTTGTGCTCTCTGAAGTGACTTTTCAGTCGTTGTTTGGCTGTTTTTATTGCTCGTAAATCATCGAATTTAGTGCTTCTCAATGATATTGATTTCAGTTTTCAGGGATGACTCTTTTTTTAAGCAAAAAATAAAAAGCAGTAGAATTCACCAAATAACTTATAAAGATTTCGCCAATGTAAATAGAGACATAAAAGTTTTATATATCCACTTTAAATTTGAGACTACACCATAAACCACACTAATTTTATGCTAAATAAAATTTGCTCTCACGTATGGAGACTATAAAATTCATGATAAGCAGCCCAAGAGTTGCTTCTCTTCAGGTTGTAAATAGTAAGAAATTTTTTCTTCTACATCAATAATTACTCATATACAAAAAAAAGATCCACGCAGATTTTTCGCCTAAATAACGAACTTTATAATATGCCATTAACGTATGTAAGGTTTCAAATATTGTAAGACAGTCGGAAGTTGTTAATTTTACTCTTCAAAATTATTTTCAGTACGAAACACAAAGTTTCAATTTTTAACGGAATATTAACTCCTAAAGAGATAAACTTGCCCAATTGACAAGTCGAACTTCTTTTAACTTTAACCTGTTAACTAGGTATGATGAAATATTTCGTCGTACGCAACTTACATCTTTAATAGCTACAAGTATTTCGTAATAAACAAACTAAAATGAGAATATACCTGACGAAATAATTCCTCGTATACGAACTATTAAATAACGCAACGGTATGACGGCATTTTTCGTTATAAAAATTTCACTTGATTGAATTAAATTTTATATACTTCTTATTAACTACGTGTTATAAAATATTTTGTCGGAATAAATAAAATCAATAAGTTAAAATTTATTTCCTTTTGTTGCATAAGATGTAAATGATAGTATTTATAATCGTGAAGAAGTTACCATTGTGAAATATGTTGAGCAAAAGTTTATTCTCTAGTTAGCAGTTTACATGACGCCACCATATCATTCGTCTTAAATGAATTTTAATTTCAATAGATGGACATACATAAAGTGAACGAAACGCTAAACTGCATTCATAAATTTGTGTCAATTGTCTTAAATAAAAGCTTGATTATACAAAATTTGCAATAATATATCAAAGAACGAAACTCGTCTGTATATATAAAATATAATATTATAAACATTTTATTAATATAAAGTAAAACTTAATAATAAATATATCTTTAATTTATCAGAATATTTACGCATTCGAAATTATAATCGAATATGTTTAATTACGTATAATATAAATGCTCCGACTGTTTCGTAATTAAATTAAATAAAATTTAATTTAATTCAAATTAAAAACAAATTCATTAACAAGTAGTTGTATTCATGAAATATAGATTCTTAAGAATGGGTTTTCAAACACAATATTATAGAAAGAAAATCAATTATTATTACTAATTAATAATTTCCATTAATTAGTAACCAACGTACAGATTCATATTTATTCAACTTTCAGAAATAACATGATACCAGTCTCTCAACCACTCCTTATTTTGTGTGGACCGACCGACCGAGCTTGCAATTAAATTTATTTTCATTGTTCCATCTCCGAAAGACTGTTAATATACATATTGGTGAACGTGTTTGTTTAACGTGTTTAACGTGTTTTGTCAAATGATATTAACTTCTTCTAATTAATTAATTTTCTACTTTTTTGTTGCTAAATTTAATTTGATTTTGAAGCCTTTAAATTAATTTGCTTACAGTATTTTTCAAAAATTACATTTACAATTACTTGTAATTGTAAATTGATAGCATAGCCTTAATTGTTGATAGCAATCAATATTATGCATTTTGTCAACGAAGAGAAAAGAAAGTATGAAGAAGTCAGATATAGTGAAGAACATAAAACGTGCAGAAAGACCCACCATATGGAAGGATATTGTTTTCCAATGAAAATTGTTTCCGACAATTATCGCAGTTACTTTGATAAATTTTAACGTTTGAACTAATTGTTTTTAAATCATTATCAATGTGATACCATCAAAGATATATTCGTGTCATTTATTTCACTCTTACTAAAAGCTTACTATAGTTTCACCCTTACCCACCCTAGTTTAAAAATTTCTAACAACTCAATGAATTCAGTTTCTTCTTAATGGGGCGAAGTTTTAACAATGTGTTCTTATATTTTAGAGCGTACACATAATTTGATAAAAGTATGGCTTACGTTTGTCGACTATGAAGAATCGAACTAGAAATTTCTTTAATTAGATCAAAAGTTCAAATAAAAAATCGATGATTCATTATTAATGCATCTTTACGGTCGTACCGTGAGGTCGTACCTGGTGAGGTCTTTCAATTCTAACAAATATTTTAATTCAGTTTACTAATTCTAGAATGAGTAACGACTGAATTAAATCATAAAATCTGTGAAATATATAATAGCGATATAGACGTAAATATTTAATACCTATAGTATTTCCTTGATTAAACTTCTGATATATTAATTTCCATATCGAAATACACCCTATATTGACCTCTTCTATTTATTCATGATTATCCTAATTGATAATTGATTGCCTTTACTTATCCGTTTCCCCAAGCCAAACAACAAAGCATTAATGAAATTACACAATGGCCTACGATAATTGATTTATCACCCCAAATGACTTTTTATAAACATTCTCCCATTTTATAAATAGGGTCGAATATAAAAATAGAGAAATTAATATAAAGAGAACAAAAAATGATAGTCCGAAACAGTCTTAACGATGAAAACTGTCTGGCGGATGCGTGAGTATCGGGATTAGAATGTGGTTGAAAGCTATATCGAATGAACTTTTCTCGGGTTTAGGTCTCTAATATGGAGCTTTCATAATTATTTCAAAATCGTTGCTCGCCTTGTAATACCTTGACATATAAATCGCTACTCACTTTGGCACCCTGTTGCAAATCATGTCAATATTGTGATTAACAGATCATTAAAAGAGGATTAATCAAACAGTTAACAACTTTTGAGTACTCGAAGCCCATTCATCCTGCGACCACTACTCTCTCGCTAACAAAGTGTATATCAGTAATTTAACTCTCTCTTACAACTCCTCCTATTTCTCTCCACATGCTTTAACTCATTACATACGAGCGTGGAATATAAAAACAGAAGTAACAACAATAGCGCCATGCTCTGTGAGAGAATAACTCAGTGAATAACTCTAACGGTGAGAAAAAATGGAAAAAATTGAGTTTGTAACGTTAGGTGAAAAAAATCGCATTTTCAAAAGCTCTTCACTGGAATTCTTACTTACAAATGTGTCAAACTGCTAAAATGCAGAAGAAATGTGTGAAATTCTTATTGAATATTCAACGGAATTTTAAGCTATGTATACACACATTTGTAAATAAATGTAATTAAATTCATAAAAAATTTAATCCTTTAATTTAAACAGAAATATGCATACGGTTGCACAGGCGGATGGGGTAGAGCGTAATGATCGTCGTAACTTTGTTACCATCTTTATGACTTCATGACAGGAGCTGATGTTTTTCGACTTCGATAGAAATATTCTAAATAATTCTAAGTATGAATGAATTCCAAAATTATGTTCCCAAATGCGAAAGAACGTAAGGCAGCTGCCCAATTCCAAGCTGACAGAGATACTGCGTCTTCACAATGAACCCCTGACAGAGATACTACGTCTTCACGGAGAATACTACCATCCGATCCTAGCCTTATATATCAAAAGCACTTTGATTTGAACCTAGTATGATTGAAGTATATAATGATGAACTAACCTCAAATATAAACTCATTTAACATACAATTAAAAAATACAGGGGATACGTTTGATTTGGGCGTCATTTATACTCCATTTACGAGCAATATATTCTTATAAAAACGATTCCACTAACTTCAATCTTTTTCATCGACAGACAATTACTCTCAGTTGGAATCAGATATCAATGCAAAAGCATCCAAAGGTAAAGCGGCATTGCGTTATTTTAATTTTGTATTACGGATGTCTCGGAGGAAATCGTAATGAATTAGGGGAAAGATATTTAACACAAAGAAATAAATTTTTACATGAAGAAATTCATCTCACTTTTCATAGGATCTATTGTCACGATCACACAAAATTACTTTGCCAAACTTTCAAGCATATAAAGTGCTGGAATCGTTTGAACTAATGATTGAATATATAAATTGTTTGATTGCCGTACGGTGTTTTACAATCAATTCAACTGGATCACGTCAGAATGTCTTAACATCGGTAAGTATTACATGGGCACAGAACATGGATCAGACAGAAGATCTCGTGGCACGGATAAAAACAGTCACTATAATTTCTTCATTTTTTCTTCGAACTCGGATAAGGTTAAAAAATTTGATTAATTGGAACGGTTTTTTGTCATCTCTTATCAAATTTGGTTTGTAGACAAACCGGTTTCTAACTATCCGACAACTAATTTTCTTACGAACAGCGTTTCCACAGAAATCTCTTTAAGTAAAGAGTAAAGAGTAAAAAGTAAAGAATAAATCAAACATTATGCCATACCTTCTTTCGTTTCATTCAGGTGTTTTGCACGAACCGCGACATTTTTACGGAAGTAAAATAAATGTAAAAGGATAAAATTACTTTTAGCGCCACATTTTTCCACAAAAAATTTCAATATAAAAAAAATATTTCTATATGAAAAATAACAACTTAAAACAGTTAAATAAAATATACACAAACCCTGCATCAACTAATTGAAAATGCGATGATTTTCAATTTCGATAAATCGGTTTATACTGAAATGATAAAGGCGCTTATCACATAAATCCTTTAAATAATCTTTTTTTTTCTAAAATCTTATTAAAGAAAATTGATCAATTAAAAATACTCTCAAACAGTATTTGCCGCCTCCATTAAATTTACATTTTCTTTTCTACATTTATCTGATATCCGGCACTTTTGTAAAAACCAAAAAACGAATAACACCGTAAAGTACCAAATTCTGAGAGATTATAGGTGGCAATAACGAAATGTCATTACCCCCCCCCACAATCCTTGAAATTCGTTTCCCATCAGCTTGACCTTGAATTGGCAGAGCTTTAGCAGCGAGTATGAGTTGAAGAGGATAACTGTTTGGTGGCAGTGCCGAAGCACATTGAAGTACATGCGAATATTTATGAGTCAAGAGGGTGTAGTTGTTCGCTATGAATCAGACCTAAGCATAAGCTGAAACGGAAGAAAGATAGTTAAAGCGATCTAAATTTTTTATTATATTTTCCTCCAAAAATGTTGAACTGCTTCCGGGATTGTAAGAGTGTTGAGATTGCAATAATGTTGAGAAGATAGAAAATGAGCGAGTTCATGGATTTTCCAAAGTGGATTTCCATTAAAAAAGGCATGTATAATTTTTTATTTATATTTTGTTCTAATTAAAAAACACTTTTTCAAAAAAAAAAAACCCACACACACAAAACTGTTTTTCTCTTTTAAGTGTTGGTGCTCTAAATATAGAAGCTGTTTTTTGCCTCTTGGCAATTCGCCGCACCTAGAAAACCACTCAAGACTGTTTCACGCTGCAAATTTGAAAATCATAAGTTTCCTTTGTGAACATAAGTGGCGCACAAGAAGCGATGGACCGAGCGCAATAAACAATAGGCTAAGTCAGTTGCAAAATAAATACTGTTGCGACAACCTTCGGACAGGTGGCATGGAATTCTTGTCCTTTATTTGACTCTACTAATCTCTACTAATCTAATAGAATAATTAGTCGAATTCAAATTTATATCCCTAAGACATTAAGCCATAGAGGGACCAACTATTTAATTAGTAATCAGTAATAACTACCAAACTTTAATTAGTAATCAGTACTGTCTAAATAAATAAACAAATCAACAAATAAATAAATCTGTTTAAAAAAAAACTAAAATATATTTGTTTACTCTTCTGTTTGTACATCCAAAACTATGTTTGGTTTCCGAGAGCTTATTGAAAACCTATTAAAGAGACTTGTAATGAAAGATTGGGTGTCACTTGGATACTTAGAAACAAGTGGGATGGAATAAATTTGTCTATGTTGACTGGATTTGAATTAATTCCGTCGTTAATTCTTTAAATATTGGTCTTGAGTTTATCAGACAGTAATTGAACTGACTATCCGCTGACGTGACGGCAACCATCAAGATTCCAGCAATATAAACAATTTTGGGAGTAATGAATTAAAATTTTTAAAATCTGTTAAAGCAATAATTCTTGATATTGTTCTATAATAGAACTACTTTTCTTTTCCTTTTCATAGAAGCATGAATTTGCTTTGCTTTACATTATTTGCTGGATAAACAAAACTTGACATTTTCTGAAGCCTTCTGGTGGTTTTGAAAACTCTAGTCAACCTCCGCAATCTGGTTTGGAGAATACGCTTACAATTCACCATCTACGCGGTATACTTTAACCTATTCTCGTCCCTTAGAGAGAGGGTTAAAAGGAGTCTACTCTCTTAAAGGCATGAAGGCCTGAAATTACTCTTCTCCACCTCATTCATTTGTAACGAACATGATCATCGAATTCGCACAAGGAACCAATGTCAATAAATGTGAATGAGAAGGGATGCACTGGCTGCACATGAAACTCTGAACAGTTAGAAGTAGAAGGATTTGTACGAAACTCACATAGCATTCCTAACTAAACTGGGATATGCCTCTCATACCAACTCGGCCGCTGGTCGGGTTATTTCTCCTCATCGTCATACCGTCTGTAATTGTGTTCGTACTTTGAAGTGGTTGCTTTCTCAAATCCGGCTCTCGACCATGGTGAAAAAGTTTAAGTTTAAGGTCCTTCAAAATCCTTTAAATTTCATGGCTTTTCAATTCATTCAATTGTATCTCTTCTTTGATTACAGACACAGATAGTCCTTACTTGTAGTCTTAGACTCCCTAGAAGTTTAATTTTTGGTTGTATGACATTTTGTAAACTTGCGGCAATATTTTACATCGATGCTTTATTTGAAATTGCTTGAAATTAAAATCTTTAAAAACATTTAATACGTTCCTTATGTTATACTTTTATGGCCTCTTTTCATTTCCCACTTGAAACATTGCCTAATTTTGTTAGGTATTAGGGCTAACTATCCTTCGTCACTCAATCAGACAATTTATAATCTGTACCGATTACGGTTTTCTCTTATATGATTGCAATATATTTCCTAATATAATATATTGCAATCACATAAGACAAAGCCGGTGTCGATATGAGATTTTCAAAAACAAATCTCGAAACTCAAATTATAAAGGATAAAATGCTATTAGAGATATATAGGAACCATTTTATTATTCATAGCTCTTACGTGGTAAATATCTTCATATCATGTGTGCATCACATCCTTTGACAATTTCAATACCTACAGTTTGGTAACCAACAATATCCTCTATATAATGTAATGTTCGATTGTGTTAAAAAACTTCTTTCAAGGTGACCGATTAATTCAATCCGATTTTTTTCATTTGTTTTTGATCAGTCAATCTTTCTTCATTCATTGCGGTCTAAAATGTTGAAATATAATTGATAGCACTGCGTATGGCACCTGCGTATTGTACGAACAATTGATTAACTATAATAGAATAAACCTAAACAATTTAATAATGCAATGCGTACATTATAAAAATATCATTCGAACAAAAATGGGTTGTTGATTTATCGGGGAAGGGGGTTTCCCAGTAAGTATGCGCTAACCTTGTAAAAACTGCGCCAGATATATATTTGCCAAAGGCATCTACATCTTTTCAGTAAAAGAAAAGCTTTATTGCAGTTTTTTCACCACACTTACTCCTAGGCGTATAAAACAAACAAATACGAACGCATCCTAAATGAATTTTTTGTCAAATATGCCTGAAGTACCGTCCTTGAGGATATAACCACAATTCAGTTGTTTATGGCACGAACTTTCCAGACATAATAATACAATGCGTTTGATGGAATATATTTTTGAAATTAATCAGATTCCGGAACGTTGTCAATTTAAACGAATAAATCGATTTATGCAAATTTTTGGTAGAAATCTTTAAAAGAGCTGAACGCCAGAAAATAAAATTTATTTAAGAAAACTCACGAATAAGGGAGAAATCATATTGTAGAAAAAATTTAGAAAAGAAATTTAGAAAAATTAAAAAAATTTCAAACGAGTTCATACGCATTTCATTACACAAGAATGGCTTTACTATATTATATATTTATTATAAATATTTCTACGATTTAAATAGTCAGAGAAATATTTAATACCACGTTTTTCATGCGTTGTTTATACAAAACTAATTTTAGATGTTTAAATTAAAGTTGTTTAAATAAAACTGTTTAAACCGGAAAGAGATACTTGAAAGAATTCACGTAATGTTAGTTATAAGAAAAAAAACATATGTCAAGTGAAGAGACAGGTAAATATAAAACTCGTTTTCTGCACATAAGTCATGAATATCTACACCAACTTATTTGAAGTGAGAAATTGCTTGTTCACCCATTACTCTATACTGCATTTTCCCAAAGGACATTAAAAACGCCCGCACTACCCTTCAGGACTCTGGACTCTTCAGGAATACATAAACACACCTAGAATGCTGAAGAGATAATATATCAACGAAATATATAGGTACACAAATCTACATTATATTATTATATTATCTATCCCACCCACCGAAGTTTGCATGCGATATTCATCGTAGTATTTTTCTGAGCGATATTCGATGTAGTAGTTTTTACAAATTTTATAATTGAATTTTATTAACCAGTAAGTAAATCACGCCCATCTTCCCTTACCCTTTGTCTTTGGGCGGTAGATTTTAAAATACAATTTCTATTTCAAATTTGCTACGTGAACTAAGAAGTTGGCGTGACACTGGTGTGACTTGTTACCACATTCCCATTTTCCTCTTTTCACCACCAACAAAGCCCTGAGGGTCAAAATATTATCACAAATTTTCAAAAGCATGCAGGAAAGGAAGGAATCATATAAATCGGGACAAAAAGAAATCAGACCCTATATCCCTTTGCGTGGTGTATGCCTTTCAACATTCTTTTATTTTTCATCACTTGGAATTACTTTTCTTCACGTCCGAAGTAAATTTGATTGATTTTCGGACTTCCGTTTTCTTAGGCAATAATAGCGAATAGAGCAAAATAATAGTACACATAGCTTCTTTCTCGTCTTGCTGCCGTGAGTATTCCTCAAACCTACCTCTTTCCACTTACGACCTAAGTTCCAGGAGTCGCGTAGAACCACAAAGTAAGAGATAACAAAAGTCCTAAATTGGTTTTAGTTAATGCGTCGACAATTCAGAAGAGGTAAGAGGCGTAGGCGGTAAGAGAATAATAGAGTGAGAAATACTCGTGTAAACGATGTAAACAAAATCGATTATATTTCCCATGCGTGGCGCTTTGTGGCTTTCACGGGCGCGATGACTCTGTAAATCTTCATTCTATTGCTTATAAAAGTCGACAACGGTTTAATTAACAACATGAAGCACCAATTAAATAAAGCAATTTTTCTTCGTTTGCTCCCTTTTCCTTTTTCCTTCTCTTCACTTTTCTCCCATTCACACTTACCCACCCATTGACACGCAATATTTTAACTTTGTATTTTTTTCCAAAATTTGGTAACTTCGTTATGCGACAAAGGCATTTCGTGAGTTCGTTATCCTTGCATGGAGTTTCGGAGCTGAGAATGGAATCATTGCAATTTTTTTTAAATCTCTTGAGACTCTTTAATGTTGTAAACGAGCTGTGTAACGTTGTAATAATGTAATCGAACTTTTATAAACTTTTCATAGAACACTTTTACGTATTTGGAAATATAAGCACAAATTTCAAATTTTAGAAAAAAAGGTATAAATGTTTTAATATTTATTGCAATAAAAAAATTATATTAAATTTGTTTTATTTAATCAAAAAATACTGTAAATCATAAAAGGGCGAGTAGTCAAAAAGAAAGAGTAAAATTAGTTTTAGAAGAGAATTTTTTGTTGGAATTGTTCGAAATTAAAAGAGCATTCTGCGTATGCTTTGATTGGGTCAATTTGATAAATGCTGTGCAGTAAATAGTTCCGAACTCAATTTCCTTCGAGGCTTGATCAAAGTAAGACTAAGAAACTTCTTAATTATTAATGATTGATTGAACTTCTTAATTGAGAACGTACATTATTTATATTAGGCATATCGCTCATTGCTGTTTTATGCTAAACCTAGTTAACGTGAAAGATCCTAACGGTTTCTTTCCTTCATAGGCGATGAATTTAATTACATTGCTATTTTTTTAACGCAAACAGTACCTTCGCCTTAAACGGTGGCATCAGTCAGGCCCTAAAAATTGATGTGACTGACAGGAACAAAACAGTTAACAATCAGACCTTTTAATACTTTTCCTTCAGTTTGTCCACCTTTCACCCACTGGCTTGAGTTCCAGCAGTATATTGGCCAAGCCTATGGAGGTTTCCCACATTCAAAATATATACCATAATTATTACCACCAGTAGTGTACAATTGGTTCTCATGAATAAATTTTAGTCTTTCGAAATGTAGTCGGTCGACAAAAATCTGTAACTTTTGAAAAGAGAGCAACCCTTTGATGCGTTTTTTTTTTTTGCAGTAGACAAAGAAAAATACTTTTTAACCCAAAAGTAAGTAACAAATTATTGAACAAGTAAAGGCCGGAAGGAATTTGGATTTCGTTCGTTCGTTCCCACGACATTAATTCGTTGCAAAGATTGTAATTTCTTTGCAACACATTTTCTGTATTTTCGGTTTCTGTTATGGAAAAAATTGCAGATATATATATATATATATATATATATATATATATATATATATATATATATATATATATATATATATATATATATATATATATATATATATATATATATATATATATATATATATATATATATATATATATATATATATATATATATATATATATATATATATATATATATATATATATATATATATATATATATATATATATATATATATATATATATATATATATATATATATATATATATATATATATATATATATATATATATATATATATATATATATATATATATATATATATATATATATATATATATATATATATATATATATATATATATATATATATATATATATATATATATATATATATATATATATATATATATATATATATATATATATATATATATATATATATATATATATATATATATATATATATATATATATATATATATATATATATATATATATATATATATATATATATATATATATATATATATATATATATATATATATATATATATATATATATATATATATATATATATATATATATATATATATATATATATATATATATATATATATATATATATATATATATATATATATATATATATATATATATATATATATATATATATATATATATATATATATATATATATATATATATATATATATATATATATATATATATATATATATATATATATATATATATATATATATATATATATATATATATATATATATATATATATATATATATATATATATATATATATATATATATATATATATATATATATATATATATATATATATATATATATATATATATATATATATATATATATATATAATTTCCATGGATACCAGAAGTTCTGCGGTTTCCAACACTTTTTTGACACGATTCTCCAAACTAAATTTAATCAATTATTTCATCTAAAACTGCTTTCGGTTGACACGGAACATTCACAGAAGACATATTTTTTAATATATAATTTACAAACACAATTTACTTGGTCGTAATCATTCAATTCAAAATAACGGAAATCCTATTAATAGGTTACGCTTCGAGGCGAAGTCCGATTAAAAAAGTTATTTTGTTCTCTTGAGAGTAAATTTAGATATTTATTTATTTCAGCTATCCAAATGACGTTATTTCAAATAACAGTTTTTAAATATTTAAAATCTTTTTCCTAACTGATTGAAGAAATTCTTTTTGAAGTAAAAGAAAATGCCAAATAAATCGCATGTACGCAAATTTGAACTAAACAAACGCATATAGAGAAATTTGATAGTATGAAATAAAAATTTAATGCCAAAAACAACAGAATTCAGAGAAGCATCAATGTAAAAAAACAGCGAAAAGCTGTAAAGAAAATAAAAGACAGACTACTCAAATTGTTTGAAAAATCGGTCCACTGGTGATGCACATGTCCTGCCAGCCGATCCAAACATGTTGTGATTTTGTGATGCTTCGAAGAATTCGATTCTTGTTGACCGCCTGCAACGATATAATCGGATAATCCAACATGCACACTTCGTTCGACGTAGATCCCACGTAAATAAAAGGGTTAGAGGGTGTGAGTAAATTCTCTTTAATTAATTTATTTAATTATATTTCGAAAACCTATAAAACAAGGAATTTCGGTAACCCAAAAAGACAAGAAAAAATATAAATCAAGTACTGTAAACGAATAGCCTGTAAACGATTTCGCATCATGTCAAAACACATGAAATCAAAAACGTTTTTGATCTTACTCTGATTAATACTTTGCAGGTTGTTTGGCGCAAAAAATTTAAGAAATCTCACTATTGTCACGACCTTTCCTTAAAAAATTATATGAGTATACCACACAAATCAGTATTTTGGAAAATGACAGAGATGTTTAATTTCGTAATAGCTCGAAAGGGGTAAGAAGTAAATGCTCAACGGATTTTTCCGAAATCTAGCAGTTATTACAAATATTAACGAAAAGATGAGCAGAAAACAGTGTTCGATTTCAAGTAACTTTTTTAACGAATTTTTAAAAACTCATACATAATTCAAGCTTGGACATGATGCTGAATATCTGCACGTCGTAACGGTTAGGGAGAGGAAGAGATATTCGATATTTCTGCATATCTGTCGACTGCACCACAAAGTGCCAAAAAACCGCACCAAACGTTTCTCCGCATTTTTCTATCAATTGCTTATACTTAAAGAATTTGTAGTACAAATTATTCAAATTCTTTGAATCTTTTATAGATTTTGTTATTTTTTGATAGTAAATATTTAAAAGTCAATCCCCGTTGGAATTTTATGTAAATTAATTTAACATAAATAATTTAATATAAATTTTATACAAAATGGATTTTATATCAATAAATAAATATTAATATTTTTGCAGAAAGAAACAAAATTTTAAGAACATCTTAAACTGATTTAAAAAAATTAAATAAAAATTATTTTATTATTTAGCAATTATCAGTTATTAATTATTATATTATATTTATTTCATCACGCTAAAATAACTATCACAAATAGCAATTCTGCTTACACACACTTCTGCTTACGTACCCACACTTATAATTATTTTTATTGTTAATTTATTTAATTAACTAATTAATTAATTAATTAATTTAATTAACTTTATTAATCAGTTTTTTATCAAAAAATAATAGTAATGAAATTAATGTGCAAGACATTTTGCTAAGGATGGGAATAATAATTCGGAGCAGTAAATGCACTGGAGTAGCGATGACAGGCATTACCCGATTAGTGCCCGACGTAGTGTAAGAATTACTTATAATTCACAATTTTATAAATGAAAAACAAATGTTTTTTATGTTTATTTACAAAACTCTTGAGCTAATGAAAAAACGAAAATTATATTTAAAATACGTGCAGAATTTTCCTTTAGAAATACTTACTTTTATTTCTAGGGAAAATATTTTGTCTACAATTCCGTAAACTTTTTTAATTTTTTTATCTATTTAAACTTTATTTCTCTGAAGATTAGATCTCTGAAGTTGTGGCTAAGTCGGGCTCTTTTTGAGGACACTGAATATACATAAAATATACGAAAAAAACTTACCGAATTCCGGATGTTGACGTCGGCATTATCGACACAATCGGCTTAGACGGACACCCATTCGGTGCAGTGAACTTTTTCATTATTTTTTTTTTCATTTACTTTTGTATCAAAATACAAAGTAATATCTTTCTAGACACATACACAAAAACGCATATATACATCCATGCATATGTATGCGTAATTTATTATATTTTATTTATATGATAAAACAACAAAAACCATACACAATTTCTGCTTGATTGTTGATTATAATCACAGAATGGGCAAAAATTCTGGCAATTAAGATACAAAATGAGAAAGACCTCAGTCTTGTCCATAAAATTTAATACATATTAAACATAAATGTTTCTTCGTTTTTAACGCACGATATAGTATAGACGTAAAATATAATCGTGTTACTTTTATACCACTTTAAATTTACACAGAACGACAAAAACCGAATGCCAGTTGGTGTTCAAACCATATGTTACGATTATTTGCTATGTGAACACACGCACATCGCACACACACACAAACGCATTTATTTTCCCTTTCGATTTTATGGCAGAAGTATTGCCAAAAATGCTGTGGTGTAACCAGCGTTAAATCCGGCATAACCACAATATTAACTATCACCATCCTCATCGTCGCCATCGTCAACTGTCATCATCCAGTTGACCAAAACACACACAAGGCACGCCGAGCAAGTACTACTAAATCGAAGAAGAAAAAATGTCTTGTAGCTGCTGCCCCTTTTTCACCAATTAACCCTTTCCGCTGAATTTATTAACTTAAAAAAGCCGAGATAATATGAAAGTACGTGATCAATCCGCAAATTATAAAAGCAAACTAAAAACAATTTCGCCAGCTAACTAAAAGCTGATTGCAAGTTTCTCCCTTGCAGTCAGCCTGGAAAATGGAACAAATGTGGGCATTAATTCTTACAGGATGCCGGTATGTTACTGCTTAAAGAACGCACACAAATTAAGTTTGGCAAAAAAGTCTGCACAGGAAGAACCGGAATGGCGCGTTTTAACAAAAACAAAAAGCTCTATCAATATGTTTCATTTGAGTATGAAGAGAACGTTGGCACAAATAAAGAGAAACTGCCTTAAAAATGAGAGATTCAGAGAGAGAAAACTTCGATGTTAAGAGATGAGATAAAGAGTTAGGACACTCACACTATTGCATACGCATTTTTAGCACACTCTCCATTGAATAATTAAAAAATTATAATAAAAAAAAGAAAAACTTAATATTAATGAAATCAGAATTTCCTTCATAGCAACAAAAGATATTTTGTTGTTTCAAATGACATCTCGGGTATAAATCAAAACTCCGGTAAAAGTATTTTACTGTATATATTATATTACATATACACGTCAATTTGTTTACACGACTTTTGTTTACGTTTGTTGAAAATTATACAGAAGAAATGGTGAGCAAAATGTTTTCAAAACTATCGAATATAGCATTATACTCGTTAATATTCGTTAGCGAAAGCATAGTAGGGAAAACCAACAGCGAACGTTTTCATACACATTGTGTACGTGAACTCAACCGACCATGAAATGGCCGTTATATTAAATTTGTATATATAACAACGAGTATCTAGCTAAAAGGTATATCAGAATACATATCATGCAGAGCAATTAAAATTCCAATTTTTCACACGGAAAGGGGATCCAAACGTCTCTCTTAGTTCTCCATTGATACAACACTCTTATTTCAAATAAAACATACACTCTATTGCCGTTACTTTTCCTTTCACTTTTTAAAGCAGCACACAATGCTTCCGGTTTCTATGCAGACATTATTTTAAAAAATTTTAAAAGGGAAGAATGAAAATTGTCATACGCCAATTATCATGTCAATGTTGCCAGAATGAAAGATATGTGTTGGAAAGGGCAATAATAACCGTATTTTTTACAACTCTGTTATGCAGCCCTTCCTGCTTTGTGTAGAATAATAAAATCACTCAATACCTTCAAATCTCAGTGTTGCTTACTTTTTTCCAAAGTTCCCAGGTAATTTTGTCCATAATTTGTACACATTACACAAGTCAGATTTGGAAAGGATGCGGCCATTATTAAGTGATCTCTGTTGAAATCTGATAACAGTCCGTCACGAGTTATTTTCGTATCCTATTCACCAAATTAAAGCATTAAACAAAGACGGGAGAGCGAGATGCAACTTCATTTCCTCAATTGTCAAAAATACGTGGACTCTAATGGAAATCGAGAAAAAGGTTTTGTTTTCCATTTTGCTGAAAAACTCGCTACAGAAACTTTCTGTACAGAAATTTCTCCCGCGGCGAAATATTTACAGCTCCGCAAAAAAAAGTTAGTCACCGCTCTTCGTATTTGTAACGGTTACAGAGTGGTTGGCAAACCGCTATTCAATACCGCTTTGACAGTAAATGCATGTGAAACAATAACGACAAATTCAGATTTTTCAAAACCAAACTTTCGACGTTATTTTTAGAATACGAAACGCAAAACGAAACGAAAAATAAACCCACGAATGTCAATTCAGCAATTACCTCTTTAAGGATTAACTTTTAAACACAGACTGAACCACAGATTGAGCGGGAGGCAACTTCCTTTTCTGTAAAAAAATTCGTGGGCTCTTACGTAGATCGAGACCAGTTAATCCGTTGTGGAATCAAATTGTTCAGGACGTAAAAAAATTAGGTTAATGCTGTGACATATCCCAGACGAAGTTAATAAATCGCTCGCCAAAACGCAAAGCAAAACGTAATGCAATACTATTACTTATAGTTTCGCCTACACGTTCGTGACGCCTTTATTCAGAATTCTTAAAAAAATTTTGTGTTCGTGATTTTCTCTCTCCTAATAGTCAATAACACTAACCACTAACTAATAGTCAATAGCGGGATCTTATATAAATATATTAAGACATATTTAACTGAAATTAATTTAATTAAAAATTCCATCCAAAAAATCACAATATCGTAATAATTCATAAAATAATTTTTAATATATCCGTATAATTTTGTTGTAAATTACAAACCTCTCGTCGAGGCGCATACTGCTTCGACTGATATCACTCCACGCAGACATCGAGCGAGGCCTTTGAAGAAAGGATCTTGAATTCCGTCGTGATGATGGTGGAAGCATAGGTGGATACGCCCCCATTTCAGCTTCATCCGAGCTGAAATTTACATTACGGACCCGGTTCGACGACGCCGCCGAATGCAGCGAGTAATTGGTATTATTATCGTCCGACATTCCAAGTGCAGTGTAGCTCACTTGGAAATTGTGACTCATTTCGCAATGACGCTTTTAGAGATGAACGCGGCCAATCACTGAAGTAACGCCCGAAACATAATTCGAATTAACGCCCGGTTTTTAGGATTTTTGCATTTATTTCCGAATTTATTTTTATTCAATTCAAGCAATCAATCTTTTTTGATTCCCTGACACAATTTTCGAATCACAGAGGAATGCATACGCATTTATATTATTTTTCAAAATAATACAGATAAAAGAATTCAATTGCATCGATATTATAAAATTGAAATCTTCATTTCACATCTATTTTGTACTTGAATATTATAGATCTTCACTCCATTTGAAATATTACTACCTAAGCAAAATGAAATCTGCAAGTTTAATTAAAGGATTCAAATAATTACGTTGCATATTTATATCAATTTAAAAACTCATTAAATCAAACAATTTAAATATCTTATAATGAAGAAAAGAAGGAAGAAAATGTAGAATGAGAGGATGGCCTTCGCAGACGGTCATTGCGATTGACAAAATCCGTGTGCAGTATCCCCAGATATCCCCAAAATCCCCCAAATTTATGCATGAATGTCTATGTGGTTCCAAAACAATTACCCGTTCCCCAGAAGGGATACCAAGGAATGTGGTCAACGATCATCATTACCATCGTTTTAAACCCTTTTTGTATTTAAATAAAATTCTCCCTCAAACTTGTATTAATAAATTTAAAATTATTTCATTATGAATGACAAAAAAAAGCACTTGATTTGTTGTCTGACATGACAAAAATTATTGCTGTGTATTATTGAATGCTTAGCCAATACATGCGTTAGTACAATTCGCACTAATGCTATCCTGTCTTTTATTTATTAATTAAAATTTCCAAGACGACCGAGCCTTGGCCTTTTCCGGCAATGTGTTTACTACTCATAAATTACTACGCGTGCATCTGTTTATTACTCCCGTGAGTCTAATGAATATAATCCCTCGAGGTCTTTAGGTAAAACACAAGGCGCAGGTCGTTTGGCCAATGTGTTAACTTGTGCAATTTATGGCAATAGTGGTTTACTCTTGAAGTTGTTTCTATAGCAGATCTTTAATTTTAATTAATTTCACTTTAATATTTCGTGGGAGAATGAGTCTACAAGATAATCTCACTCTACAAGATAATCTCACTCGCAGTGAAAATTGAGAAAGAAATTTAAAACTAAGTAAATATTCTAATTAAATTTTAATGAGCGAGAAATCAAAGCAAAAACACAAAAAAATGGTAATGAGGAGATTGTTGGAAACATTTGCACCGACAACAACAGTTTGAATATATTGCGAACATCTGGATCGAATTACTCGGATTTGAAAACCGTTCCACTCCTTACTGCTTGCTTAATGTCAAAGAGCGAAGGAATGAACCCTGATCGATTTTTTCTTCTCATCATCGAAATGAACCACACCAACCACCCCACCATCCCATGAGAATTGGTACGGCCTGGTGAAGGCTGTCAATATTTATATACAATATATTCACATTAATTACATAGAGCACAATTCAAATTAATTCTTGGATGGAGCGTCATTTACTTGAATATTCAATGACATTAACCGAAATTCGCGCTTTCGCCACCCCCCTCAGGGACTAACCAAAACGGCTGGACTAATATCTTTTTATAAAAATTCCAAATCTTTTTTCTCCAATCCTGCGCGGACTTTCGTTTTTCCTTTTATTTTTCTCCTTCAAGGATAAATAATGATTTTTTACGCATCCTGTTCATGCCTTTGTTGAATCACTACACATTATCAATCACGATTTTCATAAATATTTCTTTCTGTTTTCACAATCCGCCACCATCGATAATTCTTCTTCAAAACTTTATTCAATTGTCCTTGAAAAAAGTCAACGCGTTAATTCTGGCACAAGCAATTTTCGTTAAATATCAAAAGAAAAAAAAATGTCACCAATATTTTTTGTATCATTCGTCGCGCATTACATGCGATGGACACGCTTGCCTTCTATAGAATACGCACACAACTTCTTCTACAACTTCGAGCTATGGCATCCTGTGGCACACTCAAAGACCAAAAATAGTGTCGGAAAGAAACCAAAGACACGAAAAAAATGAGTTGGCAGAAGATTATTTCAAGCTGCCACAAAGACTGTTTAGAGTATTCTAAGAGAGAACTCAATTTTTTGTTTTAGCATTTGAAGTAATACTCGTGGTTTCACTCAGGACTCCAAACAGCTTTCACGAAATTATTACACAAAAAAATCAGATTAATAAAACAGATTAAAAAATACCAAAATTAATACCAAACAATATTAAAAATAAATAATGGAATTTATTTTAAGAAATCCCTCCAAAACCTCATTCTCATTTTAACGGAATGCATTTCAGTTTCATATGAATCTTTTCTGCACGATACCCCACTAATCGAAAGCTTGAAATGCGTCCGGAGCAAAAGTCCTTACAAAGCACCGCCACGTGTTCTTTTCATTTTTGTGGAGGAAATTTTCAACAGTGGTTATTCTCTCAGATCAGTTAAGTCATAGAATACATGAAGAGTCATATATTCCAAGCAGAAGCTTTTTTGTGACGTTGTCCGTAAACTCTAATCTATGACGTCACAGATGGAACAATCAATATATAGAATCAAGGTACTATGAAAGCAGTGCAATGCTCTGCCAAACTACCCTCGTAACGGCATATATACAATGGGCGAAAAATGATCGACATATCTATCAGTAAAGAAATTCAATGACTAACCAAAAATTTTATTATATTCAACTCTTCGGTGGATTTAAAGTCTGAACAAGCTTTTAAAATCACAATTACGAATTTTTGCTTTGGAAAGTATTTTTATAAATGGAAATGTTTCAACACGATATAATACAAATTTCAAAAATCGTTGTACGATTAAGTTAGTTCATCTTTATCTTTATCTCGTTGCGCAGATATATCAATTAAATGTTTAACGGTAAAATTATTCGACTAATTCCTTCCCAAAAACATGACCAAAACCAAATCTAACCCCAAGTTCAATCACAGAACCTTGCTAAAACAGAATTCTTTATTCTAATCTAGGCTCATGGAGCAAGCCAGAAAATTATAATACATTCATATATACGTGAAGACGAACGGATATTTCATAGTAAAATTTCCATAAATTCCGGTGACAGTATACTCGATTTATCAAGAAAACGAACTCTAATTTATTGACAATCTCTGAGATTCAGAATGCTCAGAGATTACTCACCCAATGCGTTAAATCCATTCATTACAATATCATTCAAGAAGTGAATCCGAAGTGAGAATTTTCATGTGATTAAACCGATTGTGTGTCATATTTATTCAGACCTAAGATTTGGTTTGATGCTTGCTATATGGTAGTATGTTATACTATTTGATGCTTAACATTAAAACATACAAAATTTCGACTTTTATTCGGTTATAAACTGTAACAGATTCTGTAAAGTTTTACGCTGCACAGAATATGGTTACAGACTGTAACAGATTCTGTAAAGTTTTACGCTGCACAGAATATGGTTACAGACTGTAACAGATTCTGTAAAGTTTTACGCTGCACAGAATATGGTTACAGACTGTAACAGATTCTGTAAAGTTTTACGCTGCACAGAATATGGTTACAGACTGTAACAGATTCTGTAAAGTTTTACGCTGCACAGAATATGTAACAGATTCTGTAAAGTTTTACGCTGCACAGAATATGAATACTAGAAAATATAAAAGAAAACTTCACAATTCGATTTTTTGCATGAAGATTTATAACATAATACAAAAGAATTTAACAGAATTTTTCATACAAAAGAATTTTTTAAATTGCATCTAAATGGTTGTTAAATTATAAAGTGCAACCATTACGTTTAGGACCAATTACTAAAGTCAAAAATTCACGAGTAAGCCTTATCAATAAAATTTCATTCGTCATCCGATCGCTTTCAAATCTTCTTGGCAAATATTAAAAAGATTATCAGATTGATGATTTAACGCTCTGTTGAATGGTGAAGTAGAGCATTATCACCTTGATTATTCTATTAAAAATTTAAAACTTATATTATTTATGAATTAACCGATAACTGACAAAAACAACATAAATGGAAATACAGTTAGTAGCAAATGAAACCTCCCTCATCTGCTAGTTAATCCCTTCATGTAATCCAAATGAACGGACCCAAATTTTTACAAATAACGATGAAATATTCATAAATATTAATAAGGAAAACCAATTCTACAGAAAAAAGCCTTCGGAGAATCTTTTGGTGTTCGTTTATCTTGTATTGATACTGATTAACTTATTACGAATAAAATATATTTGGAACCAATTCATTTGGAGTAGCAGTGTTTTATTCTTTTCTTATTTTTTACTATAGCAAATTTTAGAAATTAAATAAAAAATTAAGAAAAACTAATTTCCACCACACCACACCTGATTTAACCACAGGCCGCCTACTCTTAAATGTTGCAATTACAAATCAACGAATAAAGGTATTGTCTTGGAATTTGTCAAGAATATTCAAAACATAACTTGACCAACGCCACGCCTACTCTCTAATGTTGATACCTATTAATCTGTGGTGGTAGTTCAGCACCAGAACTCGCAGATGGAATTGAGGGATACGATTTTACATTTCACCATTTTCTACAGTTCACCATTTAAGGCATTTAAGTGAATTCTCAAATTCATGTTTCATTTTAATTCTCCGTTCATTTTACATTATTTTCTGTATTATTTTTTTTACGGAATATAATACCGAGATGAAAAATTATGGCCTAATAGCGTTTAAACTATTAGGTTAAATTATTCCCTACTCAGTTAACATTAAAATTACTTTAAAGTTTAAACTCTCGATAATTTTATGTTTCTCTTCACAACAGACCCATCGCAAAAGCTTCAAAGCTTCAAATACAGAACTTATGCCGTCTTTATTCCACAACGCATTTTATTCTTCTGAATTTACTCTTACACCCAAAAAGCTCATTTCACTTGCATAAAAGGCCGCTACTGCAGAAAATTCAGATTACAAAGTAAGAAGCAACGCTTGGCAACGAAGAAATAAGTAAAATAATCAAAACCAAATAATCAGAATGCGTCTGGGAGCAACCGTACCTAATTTCAAAGCTGAAAGTACAAAAGGAATAATTAATTTTTACGAATGGCAAGGAGAATCGTAAGTAAAATCTAAAGAAAAAAGCTTTTTAAATGCTAATTTCGAAAATATTCAAAATGGCATTAAACGCAAAGAGATTATCGCGGCTTTCGATATAATTATAATGATTTTTTCTCTTATCTCCAATTGCGCTATGCGAGTGAATAGAGATTAGAAAGTTTAAATAATTTAAGTCTAAATTAAATGACTGTTCTTCTAAATGGATCCACGTTTGAGTGTAAATTTCTTTTTCATATTCACTTACGATAAACCGCTCAATACATATCTTCATCCCGTTTTCTTTCTGATGACGAAGAAAATATCCGCGGCATTCGTAGACTTTGCACGATTTTAATGAAATTCAAGTAGACAATGATGAAGTTTATCTTTATCATTTCTTGGAGACAAAAACAATAACATATAAGCTACAAAAGTCATAAGATTCTAAAATTATTTTTATAGCCAACAGTTTTTGACAAAGCTTATCTCACTTTTTAGCCGATTAGGAAGAAATCAAAAATATTGAAATTAGCAAAACAGATCGTGCAGAGTTCAAAATGCATCGTTTTATCAATGAGAAATAATGAGATGTGATCGATAAACGTACATTAAGAAATTTAAAAAATCTTAACATTAAGTCCTAAATGTAAAGTAAATTTAAAAAATGTATGTTATTTTTAAAAATGTAGTTGTGTTTGAAATTTATACACAAATTCAATGTAGAATATGATACCATTATATTTTGTTTGCATTATTTATTAAACTGTTATATATTAAACACGTTTAAGGTGGGTCGTACTCTTCTCACACCCGTCCGATTTTACGCCTGTGTGCACAACCGAACTCGGTCGGATTGCAGTTCATCAACCCGAATTCAGTAAACGTAATGTAAAATGTTTAGCCCATTCGGTGGATGATCTTAAATCTCATGTGGATTGGGTTAATGATATTAAATCCTATTGTTTGGATATTCCTGGGGAATTCCCATATCCAATAATTGCTGACCCCACTCGTGATTTAGCGGTTCAATTCGGTATGCTAGACGAGGATCAAAAGAATGACGCAGAAGCCGGTAAAACTATTCGTGCTCTTTTCATCATTAGTCCCGATCACAAAGTCCGTTTGTCGATGTTTTATCCGATGTCTACGGGCAGAAATGTCGAGTAAATATTAGAAATCCTTTTAGATATTGAAAAAGTTGAAAAAACATTGAAAAAGTTGAAACGTTATCTAGCAAATTTAAAGGCAGTAAAAAAACGTTAATAATTAATAATTATCAGATTCACTGATCATAAGCCGTAAGTCTGACGTGATGACGTTTCAAGCCAAGAGTTTTTAGTGAAACATTTATTATATCTCGTATAACTGTTTTTTAGCGAAATTCTTCGAGTCATCGATTCTCTCCAATTGACAGACAAGCTCAAAGTCATTGCAACTCCAGCTAACTGGACGGTAAGTTTATTTCAATATTTGGTTTTTTAAATTCTTTTTTAATCCCGAAATTAAAATAAATTATTTAGCCTGGAAGCAAAGTTATGATACTACCCACCGTGACTGATGCAGATGCTCAGAAGTTATTCCCAAAGGGTTTCGATAAAGTGTCTATGCCATCCGGCGTTAACTACGTCAGAACAACCGAAAATTATTAAACGCATTTTGAAGAAACGTACGAATTAAACATGTACTCAGCAAAACAAGGAAATTATTATATAAAACAACTAATGTAACATTCGATATATTACCAAACTAATAAACTCAATATTTTTGAATGTTTCAAAAAAAAATTTAATGTCCGCAAAATTATTCCCATTGTTTGTGTTGAGTGAGTCCATATATCTAACGCCTAAAGAACAAAATAAGGCGCTGAGGATGAGCTGAAGATGAACACGACCACGATGTTAAGAGTGTCGAGGACACTCTTTTACTCCGACTCTCGTCGAGAGTGTTACCTTTATTTATAATTATTCTTAGTACATGGTGGAAAATACAATTCCCATCATGTGTATATCTTAACCATTGATACGAATAAGGAATGGTCTTATCAGAGCGCGATCGTCTTCTTATCAGGAAAGCGTTCTGCCGGTAACAGCTAACAAACATCTCTAGTGCTCGTCCGGGAAAACGCATCCTAAATAAACTGTACAAAGAGCAGATCAGTTTATCTATTATAAATTTATCGAATGGACATTTTCCATAAATTCAATATCTAGTAATCTTTCTCGCATGTAAAGTTATTACAAAATTTAACTGATATTATAAGCATTATTTAACAATACAATATCAAATGAAACAAACAAAATTAAGTTGTTCTTCTGCATTGCCATATCGGTTTCAATAAACCTTACGGACCTGTTGATAAAATAACCACTGTTATTGAATTGGCGGACCTGTTTCAATTCTGACACCATGACGCCAATCGTTTGGCCTTTCTGCAGTCTTTCACCATATGCTGAACCTTCAATATTTCACAGCAATGGCCTCATTTGCAATATCTTGATTAACGCCTATTTCTTTTCTGCCTCATTGCATAATCAAATAAATTTAGACAGTTAAGTAAAATATGCGTACTTATTCTTTGGTTTATAATGAGGTTCGTATAAAAAATTCAAATTTTAGAGGTTATCGTCTGTTTAAAGTAACGGCTGTTTATTTCATAAACACACAATTTAACCAACATTCCATCAAATGCAAATTACTTTTTTAGGAGTTGCCTTATGCAATTTTTGTTTCCGTAGAAGTAAATTTTGAAATGAACTTGGTTGTCATGCATTATCAACCATACGTACTATCTTTTCTCACCACACTTGAATACCGTTTTGTACGCAGTTTGAGCTCCCCGACAGCAGACACTTTTTCGTTTTCCTTTTAATTCATCGAAATTCATCCTCTCAAGGTCAAGGTGATAATTATCAAAGCTACACGGGCAAAGGAGACAGTTGAACAGTTTGGTCACTCAATGTATAATGCCATATTCAAATTAAAGCCGTCCAAATAGTTCAGATCTCAAAAGTGCTTGAGGTACAGAACCCTTTTATAGTTGGTACCCTTCGCAGTTGTTTCTCCATTCTTTGTGTCCTATGTAATAACAGGAAACGACGTAAAGAATTAATTCATATCCACGAATATTCGTTGCTAAAATTCAGCCCAAATTGACAAAATAACAGATCCATATGAGAAGGCATATATTATTTCCTTGTCAATAATAACATATCAGGCTCCAGAAATCAGAGAAATCTCGTCTCTGAAGGGATCTCTAGATCTAGATCTAGATGAGCATCAAAATCATTCAATCTTATCTTTCCATCATAACAATCAAAAAATTATGATGCGGTAAAGAAAAACTTAAAATTAATATTAAAATTAAGGTAAAACACCAAGCAAATTTCAAATTATCTGTCCGGTATAAAACGAATCTCATGTAAAAATATTACACTATAAATATGTGATTTGTGATTTTGTATAATTATGAGTTCAGCTTGATAAATATATATTTCACGAAGATTTGGGAGGTTTGCCATTCCCGAAATGACCCAATACCGATTTACGTGAAATAAAACCTACCATTATTGCTTATGATTGGTGGAAATTATATGTTAATACATGACGAGCAGCATGTTTTCAACACAAAATGTCAAATATGGCCATTGATTGACATATCATATGTTTACTCGTTAGTAATCGTACAGAAAACAACACCAACAGCGGACAAGTTCACAAGCATATTGTTCATAAATTCAACATTCTACAAAAGTGCTCAATATAACGAATTTTTAAATTACAGCGACGAGTGTGTTTTATCTTTACATCTGGCTTGGGAATCGATTTGATGTGTCGAGTGCAATGAAAACGAGTGATATTGGTTTTGTTATTGTGCGTCGTAGCTCGCAATTACATTTTCCAAAGCGTGGAATAAACTATTTTCTCAAACGCGTAATTAATTATTCATATTTTTGAATAAAGTTCCAAATGCAAAAGTTAAGAATTGTTCACACTTAACTAAGAAGCAAAACGTTCGTGGATATTGACTTTTATGGGATGATTATTCAATTCGTTGCCTAGCACCATTTTCCCTTCAGATCTCGTAAAGCAGAAATTCGTGAAAACTTGGTGTTAAGAAACATTTTTGGAAAACAAAAAAACAGGCAAAGACGGAGTGAATATATACAGACTCATCTAAATAATTTAAAGAATATTCATAATTTGGAATTGGTAAAAAGTGAAAGAATTTTTTTGATTTGCAGTGATTCGTCGAGTGTTGGTTTTGTGAGAGGATTGTGTTGCGATGACTTCGACATTTCCTTATGATAGAATACCATTAAAATTAAATAGAAATATCCGTGTTCTGGGAATAATCGTTGTCATGGGTTTATGAATGGCAACTGATGAAATCTGAATTTTTATTCGCATTTAGTTTCTAATACGATTTGATTTCAATATCATAATTATTTGGCTAAAATAATGAATTCTTAGTATTCACTGAAGACCTTCGAAATAAATATATTTGTTCCATAATCCCATTGATCTGTTAAGGTCCAAATAATACTTTCAATTCATTGTCCATGTATGTACCTTTAAGTATTTTTATATAGAAGCGAGATAAAAGGGTATATTTGTGGAATTTTTCCATCGAAAATTGAAGGAGTTGTCACACAGATTAGCAGATTGCAATTACGTCCTTCGGATTATTTTGGAAGTAATAGAGTAGACTTGCCATAACATAAACTTAGATCGCATTGTTGATATTTTAATCACTGTTGCCGTCCGCAACAATGATGAGGATCTCTCGCTTGTATTATGAGTTATAAGCCCAACCTGTTTGAATCTTGCTTGTTTTTGTCTCCTTTATCGTAAAATATATCGGTGCAATAACGTAGCAGACATTACAAAAACATCTTTCTTTCATATTAAATAACATTTTATGAAAAAATGCAAAACTTGAAATAAAATTAAGGAACAACTAACCATCTGACATGCCTCACGGATGTTGTTGTTGTTGTTGTTGCTGTTAAAGCTATTGTTGTTGATGCCGAAAACAAAAACAATTTTCGTCGGAAACGCTTATGGGCGTGGCTACAGCCTTCTAAAATTTGAAATATAACCGTCGATTTCTCATAACCTTCAATACATAACGGCTCGATATTGGTACCGTTGGAAAGCTTATTGAAAGGCAATTTTTTTATGTGAAATCACATTTTCTCGAAATATACATAGTTTTTGAATACAAAACCATTTTGTGTTTTACTACCTTTTTTTTCGAATTCAAAACCTTTTTACACACAGTGATATGCAATGCATCTATTTTAATATATCTAATAAGAGAGAGGACATTAACAGCTATGTAATAAAATTTATTTCATTGAAATCGGCGCAGGATTTTTCGAGAAATCTTATTTTAAATTGAAATATTCAGTGCACTTTTTGGAACCAGTTGTATACGTGAAAATTTGTATGCTTAGCAACATACAAATTTTGCAACAATGGTTATTTCTTCACCATGTTGGATGTAGAGATGTGTGTAATTGTGAAGGATAGTGATGTGATTTTTCTTAAAAATTTTTCGTTAATAATAGTTATGCTGATAGTGTACTTCTTGTTTTGTTTGGTTCCCTATTTAAACATAAAATTGTTTCAGAAAAATCGCGCGATTTTTCTGAAACAATTTTATGTTTAAATAGGGAACCAAACAAAACAAGAAGTACACTATCAGCACAACTATTATTAACGAAAAATTTTTAAGAAAAATCGCGCGATTTTTCTTAAAAATTTTTCGTTAATAATAGTTGTACTGATAGTGTACTTCTTGTTTTGTTTGGTTCCCTATTTAAACATAAAATTGTTTCAGAAAAATCGCGCGATTTTTCTGAAACAATTTTATGTTTAAATAGGGAACCAAACAAAACAAGAAGTACACTATCAGCATAACTATCATCACCACACGCAGTTAGCAACATTCGTCACAGTAGAGAAATGCCCATGGTTGCAAAATTTTTAGGTGTTGTCATGAAGTATATACAAGTTTCCAGGTACAGAAAATGTGTAGTGTGTAATTCATTAAAAAAGAAGATTTCTCAAAAATTGCTTGACCGATTTGAATGAAATAAATTGTATACGTTTGCTATTAATGTTGTCTCTTCTATTCGGTATATTACAATAAATAAATAGCATATCACTGTGTGTAAAAAGGTTTAGAATTCGAAAAAAAGGTAGTAAAACACAAAATTGTATTTTTTTCAAAAACTATGTATATTTCGAGAAAATGTCATTTTACATAAAAAAATTGCCTTTTAATAAGCTTTCCAACGGTACTAATATCAAGCCGTTATGTATTGAAGGGAAGGAGAAATCGACGATTATATTTCAAACTTTAAGAGGCTGCAGCCACGCCCACAAGCGTTTCCGACAAAAATAGTTCTTGTTTTCGGTATCAGCAACAATAGCTTTAACAACAACAAGAAGGAGAACAACATCCGTGAGGCATGTCAGATGGTTAGTTAAGCCAAAATTAAATTTTCAATTCCCGGTAATATTTTTTATTACATAGTTTTGTTGCTTTTAAAACAAGCAATGGATCCATATACATTTCAATATAACAAAAAACCCTACAATAAGGCTTGTGAAATGTTTATGTGAAAAAGCATTTAAAAATTGTAATTATGAAATAAAAGAAGTAAGTAAAATAAAACATCATTACATATTTTTGAAATTCTCTTTTATTTTTATATATTAATTCTTTCCTACTTTTAGACGTTTTAGTCGATATTTATCGATAGAATATTATTTAATATAAAAGAAAGATATCTGGTCTCGTAAAAGTAATGCGCGAATATTTCTTATAGTTTAGTTGATATGTACAGACTGAAAAAACATATTTCGAATTTCTTCGGACTAAAAAATTCTAAAGTAAGCGAGAGTGATTAAAAAATCATTGAAATCAGTGTAGGAACCTATGACAGCAATAAAAACAAAAGAAGAAATTTTGTTTCGGTAAGTTTGAGCATCGATTTAAATTCTGTGTCGTATTTTTCCTTTGAAAGGACTTTTAAATTATAATCAGAATTTAAAATTGAAAACCGATTAAAAACGAAACACAATAATTAATGGATGCTGAAAGCGAAAATCAACAGCCTGCATCCTCGTCTATAAATAGCGAAAGTAGCAGTAACAATAGTGATCAGCTTAGTAATCTGCCAGTGATGCCTACATTGCAAGCATCGAATAATGGTGAAGATCTAGACAGGAATGATTATTTGCCCATGCATTCTCCCCCATCACCACCCCCTTCCCTATCATTGATTCCCAATCAACAACATTTTGCACAGCAACAGTCAACTGCTTTTTCTGAGGAATCCATTGAAGATTCATCTCTGCAATTTAATAACAATTCAACTCCTCCTCCTACGTCATCTTCATCGTCTTCGTCATCGTCACACAATCATCAGCTTCATCACCATAGCCAACACTCAACACACCAAGCACCACCAATCGAGCACCAATCCCACTTTCATCATTATCATCAACAGCAACATTCTTCCCATCCTTCTCCAATTCAGCCAGAACCAGTACGTTTGTCTGACCAGCAAGCACTTCAGCAAGAATTTTCAATTGATGACGGCGATATTGTTGAAAGTATCGACGCTTCCGCAATCGTGCCGATCGCAGAACCTTCTGACTTGATCCCAACTGAAGGTAATAACGCCGCAAGTGTAGTCCCTGACGAAAGTTTCCCCTCATCCACTTTGCCTTCGACGGTAGCCAGTGAAGTACCTAAGAGCCAGAAATCCCCTAATACACGCCAAAACCATTATTATAACAGCAATAAGTTAGTGAATATCGGCGGAAATCACAATACAATGTTCAATTGCGAAAGCGAAAAGGCCAACGAAGCCCACTCAAGCAAAGCTCAACCATTTGATCGTTTAAAAATGCTTTACCCAAACGTCAATGAAAATGAAACTCCACTGCCGCGCTGCTGGAGCGCACATGACAAGTGTTTAGCTATCGGATTATCCAACAATAACCTCCGGGTTCGCTATAAAGGTAAGTATTAAAAATAATTTTTCATTTGAATTGCTCGTAATTCCTATCGTACATGCGCGACAGTGACAATGGCAAGTGGCAGTTCCAGCATTCAATTTTTGAAGTCATTGTGAAATACAGAAATTGGATATTGCGAAATGAAAAAAAAAAATTCTTTTTTGCAGCAGAGAAGTTAAAAACCTTAAGAATTAAGCAGTAATGAAATAGTTACAAGTGGCTTTGGTGTCATGGGTTCTAACATTCAATTCAATGTTCTTTAACTTCGTTATTATCATTAAGGGCCACAGAAAATTCTGAAAGAGAAACGTTCCGAAAGATAACCTAGTAAGAGCAAAAGAATTGTAAAAAGTTCAGTCGAATCCTACATAATTGAACGATTTTTTCGCCAACACTTGTAACGGGAGAGTACCTCTAAATCAATGTTATTTAATTAATCCCCCTTCTAGGCAAGTCACAAAACCCAATGACACATGCCATTTTAATGACATGCCATTCTCACAAATAACTATTCTGATTTGAAAGTTCTTCGGATAACATTTGTCATTTGTATTGCTATGGCCTCAAAAATAGGTGACAGGGTAATCAAGTTTTGAGAACCAAAACATCGCCTCCGATAATAGAAATCCAATAAAATATTTTTATTTATGATAGTTAAATTATCTGTATTCATTTTAAAATTGCACTAATAGATTAACCAGTCTTACGATTACAATACAACATTTCGTACATAAAATATTGTTACGTTATTTGAAAATTCCCCTGTGAATATTTCAGGTTCCATCACTGGGTTGTGAATAATTCAATAAAACAATTATATTTGCTGTTGACTTTAGTCTGAATTTATTTGTCACTTTTATTTCAAGTGCAGTCAGTACTTTCTACATTTCACCACTTAAATAATGTACTTTGCCTTATGATCTCACGATGTGTTCACTTCAATAGCCAGATTTGAATTGACAGCTGACAGCTGACCATATTTATACCCCAGAGCTAAATGTTGCAATTTGTTACAATAATTTGTTTTAAACAAGAATTTGTAACAATATGTTTATTTGAAAATACTTGTGGGTATTTTTTATATGTCAAAATTAATAAAACTTGTGCTTATTCAAGTTCGAATCACTCCTCGTCTCGCCTTTCCTATTTCTTTTCAACTTTTTAATACATTGGGCGACGTCTGACCGAGTATAACTATAAGGAAACAGTTGAGTGGCAGTCATAAATACCAAATGAGAGGGAAACAAATCGATGATTAACACTAGACATGGTGAATATGAAGATATTTCTGGTTTTCACCGTTTAACCAGAATATCGATCACAAATTTGAATAACAAAAAATATAACATACTTGCTATAGGTGACATGTGTCAAAATAGCTCTCAAATGACAGCTCTCAAAATAAGGTTGTCAATATTGAAATTGTTATATTAAGGAAATGAAAATAAAAAAAAACAAATTAATAACAATCTTTTAGATTATATGAAAAATACATAATAGGATCTAGTATAGTATAGTATATTTTTATTTGAAAAATTTTTAAATATCAATATTTCCTGCCCCGACCTAAATTCTTACTATGTAAGGCTAAATAAGAATATCTAAGTATTTCTTTCCCATATTAAATGTTTATATATTGTTGTCATGCTGTGGCTTGGTAGAGCGACGTATTACACTCCTATTTTTTGAAGGTAACTTATTCAATAAACTTGGTTTTAAAATTATACATATATATTTTCATTATAAACCTCAAACTTAAAATTAATTGATGAAGCCATGATCACACACCACATTGAGAATAATTTAATAATGTTCATTGTTTCCAATTTTTTAGGAGCCGGCAAGCAGCATAATGAGGCTGCTTCTGTACGTACTGCCAATCCGATTCCGGCGGCTTGTGGCTTGTATTACTTTGAAGTGAAAATTATATCTAAAGGAAAAAATGGTTATATGGGGATTGGCTTGACAACCCAACAATTCCGGATGAATCGATTACCGGGTAAAACGAACACTGTAGTAAAAATCTGAAATAAGAATTTTCTTATAATTATAACTTAATCAGGTTGGGATAAGCAGTCATACGGTTATCATGGTGATGATGGCAACTCGTTTTCTTCATCTGGTAATGGACAGTCGTACGGTCCTACTTTTACCACTGGTGATATAATTGGATGTTGTGTAAATTTCAAACATAATCTTTGTTTCTACACTAAAAATGGAATTCATCTAGGCACTGCATTTAGAGACTTGCCGGTAAGAGCCGAATTAATATCTCCTACCGTTTTGTTATTTTATTCAATATTTTGTACTTCAGTCCAAACTGTATCCGACCGTCGGTTTGCAAACCCCCGGTGAAGAGGTCGATGCGAATTTCGGTCAGGAGCCTTTCAAATTTGATCAAATTGAAGACTTAATGAAACAAATGCGAACTGAAACAATAACATACATTACTGACTTTCCATTACCCGCGGAGCCTCAAACACCAATGGGAGATCCGACAGCACTACTGCACAAGTATATAAAATAATAATCACACAATTTACACAAAATATGTTATGGGCTTTACCTCATAGATGGATATCTTCTTATTTGGTGCATAATGGGTACAGCGGTACCGCAGAAGCATTCTCTAGGTCCACGGGTCAACCCCTGAACGAAGATTTGGCTTCCATTAAAAACCGACAAAGTATTCACATGCGAATAATTCAATGGAAATATACATTTAATTTTTGGTTGAATTTTTTTAAGAAATTATGAAACTGGTAATGACTGGTAAAATGAGCCAAGCTATAGAGCACACAATAAACTCCTACCCAGGTGTTTTGGAGAATAACATCAACCTTTTGTTCATGTTGAAATGTAGACAGTTCATAGAAATGGTTAATGGATCTGATGTGGAGGTATGTAAAAGTTTTTTTAAATCAACTAATCTGAACATTTTACCGCATTTCTGTATTATGCCTTTTTGTTACACGTACGTCTCTCGTAGTTGGCTTCTGCACAAAAGTCTGTACCAAATGTTGCTATAAATTCGTCAACTCAAACAACGCCCATAAACCAAACATCGGTTATCCAGTCAACCAAAGCTTACCAAAATGGTAACATCGCTTCGCCAACAGCCAGTGATAAAGTTATGGATAATACAACTGTGATATCAGCAGATAAGAATCAATCAGACACAAAGAATTTGTGAGGATTTAGTTCAAACATATCAATTAACAGTTAAGAACGAACGCTCAATTATTTACAGTCATACGGAAGAAAGTAGTGCGCCGGAAACAAAGGACGCTCCAGATAATTCAGGTAGTGAAATCGTGCCCAACTATTTCAATGATGTGGACATGGAGAACGGGCATAGCACAAACGGTAGGCAGCATTAAAATTTGTCATTAAATTTTCATATAATTTTGCTGGTAGAACCATTTCCAAAATTAGTTTTATTACTTATCCGTCCTTTTTTCATAAGATTCAAATAAATTTCTTCAACTTTCTACGTCCAGAAAAATGATTTCTGATATGATATGAAATCCTTAGATCTGTAGTACCATCTAAGAACTATGTAGTTTCAGTTGATTGCCATTTATCCTGCTATCAGTTCTTCGTAGATGAAATGTTTTATTACGTCACAGGATTGGATAGGTGTGGCCTATTCGATGGTACACTACATCTACATCACTAAAAATCCGAAGTAGAAGTAGAAAATAAATAATAAAGATTTGCTAATTTTAACAAAAAAGTAGCTTTTGAAGCTTATTTGATCATTAATGCTAGGATGTTAAAATCACCCATTCCATTTTAAGATGCTCCAATACCGTCTAATAACCCCCTGCAAATTACAGGAAAATTATGCAAGAATGGAAATTCACATATTCCAAACAACATTCTTGAATTAGATGAAGAGATGGGTTCGTATTTTTATAATTGAGTGTAATTATTGAAAATTGTTTATCTTTCATTACATACAGATGTAGATTTATTCCCATCAACCTCATTAAGCCAATCTAACGGCTTTGAAAGAATATTAGAATTTGGCAAAGAACTTTCGCAAATGGGTCAGCAACTGGAAAAGGAGAACAAAATGAGTTCCGATGATCGACAAATGCTAGAGGTACTTTGGACTACTTCAAAGTGAACCACATGGTTTCTATATATACATTTTTTTCACGTACAGGATGCATTTAGTTTAATTGCATATTCAAATCCATGGTCTAGCCCATTAGGTTGGCAGTTGTGTCCGTCTAAGAGAGAGACTGTTTGCTCAGCTCTGAATTCAGCAATATTAGGTAGTATTTTATAGAAACATTACATCTTCAATTTGTTCAACATTTTAACATATTTTATTTTAGAATCTATGAATCAGCCGTGGCGTCCTCCGTTGGAAGTTTGTGTTTCTCATGCGTCCGAGTTGCTTAAAGTAATGGCACGTTCTTGGCTTGGAAGATATTTTCTCACAAAATTGACCACGACCGTTATCATCATCCTCGTTCTCAACTAACGTTTTGCTTGCTACCATAATTTAATCCTTTTATTAAAACAGTTTCGTAAAAACCGCTTTTTGTTCACGAAGGACTTCTTTTAACGTCAAGGACGTCTCAAAACATACGTATATATCTTCTAAAATTTATTATAATTTAAATTAATATGAAACAGAAATAAAATATAAATATTAATATTGGTAAAATATCATTATTAAAATTGGTTGACATAACATGAATACTGGTAATGATATATTAACTTTTTATGTTAAAACAATAAATCGTAATATCAATCAACAAAGTTCATTTTCATTTACAGCCCTATTCTTTTGATATTCAATGTTGTGTTCGACATTCTGTCTGTGATGCTGAACAGAAACCTCTGTATTCACCACTGGTAGTGGTTATTCAAGATTCAATTTATTCCACCCCATCTGGTATTTCCGTCCAACCATCAATTGTTTGACAAAGTTGTACTTGGCAAGACATCACCTATTGATTAAAAAGTTGAAAAGCAACAGGAAAAGCCAGACGAGAAGGAATGGTTCGTACCTTGACTAAGCACTTGCTTCATTAATTTTGACAAAAATAGCAAAGGGTCTTTTGAGTTAAACATATTGTGTATGAATTGTTTTAATGCATGGATTGGGTGAATTGGCTAATGGTAATGAAATTGGCTTTGAATGCAATATATGTTAAATTAGTATAGAAAACGTAGTGTAATGAATACAAATATTATTTGATTGATTTCCTATCATCGGAAATGAATTTTTTGCTCCAAAAACTTAATTACCGCCATGTCACCAGTTTTTGAGATCATAACAATAAAAATGGCAAGTCATTCGGGGAGCTTTTCAATTTTAATCGGAAAAGCGAGCTGTTGGAATGGCGATTCACTGAGTTCAGTTGTATCACTCGACCAGAGTAGTGGATTAATTTAACTAAGAAAAAAATTGCATATAATGTTAGATAACTTCCGCATTAGTCCCGGAACGTTTTTCTATTATTCCATATTTTACTTATAAAATTACTTATATTTTAATTTAAAAATAAATATAATATACTTATATTTTACTTACAAAATTATGAAAACCAACAATACAACCGCCCTCAGAAGAGATACCTATGAAAAAACGCAGGAGCCGGTCTCGTTGGCGGGGCTACAAATTGCTCGAGAATATGTACCAAAATCTAAAGAAAACTGTACACTTTTGTGAATGTAAAATTCACGTAGTTTAGTGCGTGTCCTTTCCTATTAGTGTTAAGGAGATAGAAAACTCTAAATTCACCACGCGGAAAGTTGGTGCCGTCTATTTTCTTATTGTTTTATAGCGTACACAATTCGTGAGCCTGTTGTCGGATTATTTTCTGTCATATAGTGTGTGGAAGACAACAACATGTTTCACCGCACATGAAGAAAGATGGTGTGGTTTCTGCAATTTTTGCAGTTGGAAATCACAGATTAGTAATTCCTTCATTCGAATTTGTGGAAAACACAACAAATCTCATTTTAGACCATATTCACCAAAATCATTGACGCGATACAAGAAGCTCTTTCGGTCGAAACCCATGTCTGCTATTGCAGTTGACGACGATACGTATTTCCCAAGAAATTTGCACCAAATGCCAACTAAGAAATTTGCACCAAAATCCCCCTCTTATTCTGGGTGAATGACAAAACTCAACTCAATGACACATGTTATTCCAATGACTTATGTCACAAATAGCTATTCGGGTTAAAATTTAAAAGCACTCCAGATGACAATTGTCATTTTTATTGTTATGATCTCAAAAGTAGATAACAAGAATATAATCAAGTTTTGAGAACCAAAAAAACGACATGCGATGATAAAAATTCAGTGAAATAGTATTTGTATTCATTATTCTAACATTTTCTGTATTCATTTTGAATTATATTGCATTCAAAGATTAGCCAATCCGACCAATACAATAAAGCAACTCATACATAAAATATGTTTATTTCAAAATTATTCCAAAAACCTTTTGCTATTTTTATATACGTCAAAATTAATAGAAAATATTGTTATTCAAAGTTCGAATCATACTTTCTCATCTAACTTTTCCTGTTGCTTTTCAACTTTTAAATACTACAATGAGTGATATCTTCCCAAGTATAACTATACGAAATAGTTGAGAAGCAGCCGGAAAATGCAAATGAGACAGAACGAATCGAATCTTGAATAATTGCTATCAATGGTGAATATAAAGCGCTTTCGTGCTGTCGCTTAACCAGAATACCTATCACAAATTTGAATGACAAAAATTATAACATATTTGTTATAAATTACTTGTGTCATTGCTCGACAGAATCGGGGAGGGGGGGCGGTAATATGTACCTTTTTTGTCATTGTATAGAGCATATGCATGTTGATTGTTGACAAGTGTTCTAAATCCGTATCACTGATCACCACGATTTGAACTTATACCTCTTTTGACATATTTTTCACTAGCATTCAAGATGTGTCATTTTTTGTGGGAGGGGAGTTTCTTATAGAAAATCTTTACCGGGCGGTGATAAATTTTTGTAATGTAACCGCAATAAATCGCATATAAATTACCGCGATAAATTGCATATACAAAGAATATTACAAAAAAATAAAAACAGTAAACAGTGGC
>OZ016505.1:27315783-27390794 GCA_963966595.1 Physocephala rufipes
ATATATATATATATATATATATATATATATATATATATATATATATATATATATATATATATATATATATATATATATATATATATATATATATATATATATATATATATATATATATATATATATATATATATATATATATATATATATATATATATATATATATATATATATATATATATATATATATATATATATATATATATATATATATATATATATATATATATATATATATATATATATATATATATATATATATATATATATATATATATATATATATATATATATATATATATATATATATATATATATATATATATATATATATATATATATATATATATATATATATATATATATATATATATATATATATATATATATATATATATATATATATATATATATATATATATATATATATATATATATATATATATATATATATATATATATATATATATATATATATATATATATATATATATATATATATATATATATATATATATATATATATATATATATATATATATATATATATATATATATATATATATATATATATATATATATATATATGCAGCCTCTTTTGTACTAATTAAATAGTATATCAATCTTTCATTAATATAATCGGGCCGACTGCTCGAAACTCTGGCTCTGTACTTCATCCCCTGCGAATTTCCAATTTTGACACGCGTAAAGAAGTGAAGCAGGTTACGAAACAGTTAAAATATTTTTTTAAACATGCATGTAGAGAAAGTGTCATGAACACATAATTATGATGACTCAAAACTTTTATTAACACTATATAAATGCAGTGCAGATATCATAGAATTCCAAAACGCAAAGTATTCACCGTCTACATTAAGCCATTTTCGGCTTGTGTGAATCAAACTAGTCAAAACATATTCAGGGGTGGTTGAAACGTATATTTCCGTTGAAATCTGAATTTCGAACTTTTACGCGATTGCGATTAATTCACGCAAGGAAATAAAGAGAGATATTATAATTTCATATTTATATAAAGTGTTGAAATTTCAATTATCTTTCATTCTGAACCATGAAAAAATTATGCATTGCTTACTCTTTGAGACTACGCTTAACCACAGGAATAGCATTCCCTAATTATAGTCCTTGACCTAAACAAATGGAATGCAGTCATTTCTGAGTAATATTTGCAAATAGGGATACTATATTTTTGTCTAAAAGAATAAATATTAACGCTGAAATAAAATAAACTTAAATTTTATATTTAAATTTAAAAGCAGAGAACCTTAACCTCGAGAAGAAATTATGGGCTGTACAACGTCTGCAGAAGAGCGGGCTGCCATTCAGCGTTCTAAACAAATCGAAAGAGATTTGAAAGAGGATGGCATTCAAGCAGCTAAGGACATCAAATTGTTACTGCTCGGTAAGTTGTTTTTGAATAATATATACAATTTGGCCATTGATTGGTTACTAATGGGACGATGGTTGATACCGTCGTGAAACCAATGACGCTTTTAGAATACAATAATATTGACCCTGAATTTCTTGAACATGTTTAAGACTTGGCTTCAGTCATTCCAACAACTTTAGTCACATACAGATACTCCGTTTAAAATTCAAATGATTTTCGGATGATATTTGTCATTTTTATTGTTATGACCATAAAAGCAGGTGACAAGAAGGTAATCAAGTCTTGAGAACCAAAAAAATCACTTCCGATAATGGAAATTCAACAAATAATACGCGTCGCGCGTATACACTTGTTATCGATGCTACAAAAAAAGATCATAATCGGTTAGGGTAATGTTATATCCCAAGCTGGCATCATTATGGAGAACACTAATACAAACAGCCGCTGTCAAAAAAGGAAAATGGACAAGGGCCATTACATCAAAAACTTTTGTATGATATGCCTTTGTAATAGTAGAGAGTCTAACGCTTGTTTTCCCCTTCGATTATGTCAAAATAATGAAAATGTTGTATTTTCGTTCCTAACCATAAATACTAATCTATTTGCACGGAAAGAACTGTTTGGCTAAACAAATGTTTGTGGTATAATATGCCAGTTATCATTTTTTTTTGGCACATAGAAATGTATCTTCCTCCGATAAATTACATTTGAATTTGCGTTTTGGCCGCACTGTGTCCTATCGCCGCTTGTTGAATTACCCATGGGTGTTGAGTGACAAAACTCAACTGAATGACACATGTCATTCCGATGACTTATGTTACAAAAAGCTATTCTAGTTAAAATTTAAAAGCTCTCCGGATGAAATTTGTCATTTTTATTTTTATGTTCTCAAAAGCAGATAACATGAAAATAATCAAGTTTTCGAAAAAGCCGCTTGCGATGATAGAAATCCAATGAATAATATTAATATTACATTTTCTAACATTTACTGTATTCTTTTTAAATAATATCGCACTCATAAGTTAGTCTATCCGACCAATATAATTAGGCATTTCATACATAAAAGGTGTTTATTTGAAAAGACCTGTTGCTGTTTTTTATACATCAAAATTAGTAAAACATGTGCCTATCCAGGGTTCGAATCATTCCTTCTCGTCTAACTTTTCTTGTTAATTTTCAACTTTTAAATATTACAACGAGTGACATCTTCCCATGTGTAACTATGCGAAATAGTTGAGAAGCAGCCAGAAAAATCAGATGAGACAGAACGAATCGAATCTTGGATAAGTGCTAGTAGTGGTTGAATATAAGGGGATTTCTGATTGTTACCGCTTATCTGATTGTTATACCACAATACCGATCACAAATTTGGATGACAAAAATTATACCATATTTGTTATAAGCGACCTGTGTCACACCTCGCCAGAATAAGACTGTAAATATAATTTTTATGAGACCTCACTTGATGTTGGTGGTCGTCTGCAATTGGTTTTTAATTTTACAAATTCGTTTTATAATTGTGAATATTCTGCCATATTTGTATTTGATAAATGATCCAAAACCTTTTAAATTAATATCAAATTAAATAAGACGTTTTAATAATTCTTTTGTAAATATTTATTTGTATTGAAAAAAAATAGAAATATGGAAAATTTGCTCGTTCTCGTTCAACATTTTCTTTATAGAAATTAAGTTTTGTCATAAATACGGAAAGGGCTAATTTTGCGTCCTTTAATGCTATTGGAAATTCCCTTAATTGAGGAAGCAAGAGCACATTTCATCTGTTCTATTCAAATTTATTATTCACAATATTTTTATAAGAAAAATTATTTTCAATAAGAAAAGGTTCTTAAGGTTTTTCATCCTCCTTTTTTAAAGAGCAAATGTAAAGTGAAAATGAACATAGTTAATATTTCAACAAATCCTTCACCAATTTGATTTAAAAATGTTCATTGCGCGCATTTACAATTTCATATTATGGACATAAGAAATTTCTACATTAATTCTACTTATATGTTTTGTTCATGTTCTTTATAATTTCTTTGGCCCTTTGTTTTGCACAACGCTTTGTGTTGCGCACTTTGGGCATTCAAAATTTGCTTGAAGAAATAGGAATGAAGTAAACGTATTATTGTATTGCATTTGATTTAACAGCTCCAAAAATCCTGAAAACTAATAATGGAAAAATCACTATTCTTCAATAATTTTTTAGTAAATAGAGGCTCTACATATTGTTCTACATCTAATCATGTCGTATTTGCAACATCTATCGACATCCTTTTTAATTTGATCACTAAATTAGATCAATTAAGTTAGAATGAGTTGTCGAAATAAAAAAGAAGATAAGATATTAATACTTCTAGGTGGCTATATCTCGATTATCAATAGCATTTTTTTTTTGTTGCGGATTATGTTGTGTTTAATGACAATATCGTGGCTTCTGTTTCAATCACTCGTTTTTTTCGATGATTACTCTTATAATAATTAACCACAAGAAATGTCAATTAATCACAAATGTAATAATTAACCACAAAAGAAATAATCATTTAGTCAAATGGGAATGGAGAACTTTTTGGAAATGCTAATGACTTTTGGAAAATGTAAGTGATGGCAAATGACAGGAGTGGAGTGAACTTGAGGTCCATAATGAAGGACTGGAAGTTTGCAAAGATTACTATTTTTATACTCTATGCCCGATGGGATAAATGCTACGCCAAGTTTTCTTGCTATTGCAAGCTGAATAAAGTTTCGCATATATTTTATTTTTTTTACGTTAAATTAAAGCCAGCATCTCTCTCAGAATAATCACAACTTAAAGGACGTGTCAGTTACGAAGAAATGCTAACGTCGAATAAGATTTAATATATGACTATACTCAGAGTTATTAACGAAAGCTAACGAAAATTTTTGTTGCAAAGATAAAAAGGCGATAATATTCCGAAGTAAACTCTTGCGTTTCCACGGAGTTTTGCTAGAGTTGGGATACATTTCCTAAGAAATTTCTTAGAAGAAATACTTCTTAATATGTGCGTCTTCATCAACAACAATAGAAAAAGTGCGTCAAAGGTTTGGTGAATTTGGTTGAATCTTCCTGACAAGTGTTATAAATTTTTCTACAATTTTTACTTTTCGAGTGTTACCAAATAGTTAAATACTGAATAAAGATATATTCCTGTGAAAGTTTTATTCTATTTTTATTAGTCTCTCGTACTTTTAAAAATCGTATATTTCATATTGCATTGAGAAACTTGATAATCTCTGCAACCTCCTTGAAATCATTGCGGAAGTCACACAATTTTTGTGTATATATGGCGAAACACGGCGTTGTTATTCTTTACATACTAAATGCCAGCAAACAATAACAACAACGTGGTATAAGCTCACTTATAAAGTTTGTGATGTAAATAATGCATACAAAATAGACGCCAAGCCTTTCTTTGTCGAGGCAGATTGAGAGTATCTTGTTTCGTTATTTTTGCTATGATTTTACGAACCGCAATCTAGTACTCCACACATCTCTTTACCTAGAATAAGCCTCCATCACCCCCCCCCATCACGGGTTGTAACTTTTTAAACAGTGTTGAATCCTCTTAAAGATCGTTTTAAGAGCCAACAAACGCTGGCGAATAGATATTCTGTTCCTCGAATAAAAGTTTAATTTAAAGTCCGCTTTTTTGATTTTAGTGACCGTGAAACTTTTTCGATCATGGTTGAAAAGGCAAACAATTAATTTGACAATCGATTGAAAGATACGTTATGGGCAAACGTTCATTTCTGTACGTTTTCACCTATAGATCACTGCCTTTTGAGCCCAGTCTTCTCTATAAGAACTTTGTATTAAACTTGATGTCAAATTATTTATTGAACGTTCGGAATCATTCACGAATACAAACTTTAGATATGGATTCGCCTCATTATGGTGCCGTATGGATGCTTTCTGTGGAAAGAATTTAATTTAGGCACAATGTTTTTATGACAAGTTTCGTAAGGGTGAAATTTGTGATGAAATTGCTCTCTCTTCGGGTGTTTTTAGTACGTTATGTATTTTACAAATTTTCTGGAAAATTGCTTTTGTATTTTTTTTCAATTTTCCTGATTGCTTTATTAAATTACAAATAGTATTTGTAGATTCTCTTTTAACATATGCACTCAACATTAGTGTACGTATCTTATGAGAAATACAATAAAAATAAATAATTAGATAAAATTATCTACCTATGCGATTTTTTCATTTCTGTTCCTGCCAACACCCTTTACACTTTCTCCAAATGGATAGAGAGAGAGAGGATAAACAGTAAACGCTGAACATGTATTAAAGTGAGGAGAGTAATTGCTTCTGAAACGTGGCACGGAATGAACTCTAATTGAAATAGGCTCGTCCGACCTATCCACCCTTTCCGCCGTCCTTGTGTTCCAATGTGGAAGCTTTCCTACTGTAATGAAACGTTTTATCGTTTGCTTTTTCCAATATCTTGTTGTCCAGTGTTGACACTCCAGCAACCTGAGAACGCACATGCGCGTCCAATTCTATTTGCATTTTTCTTCGAATTTCCAGCACAAAAATTTCATTTTCGAACTTTTGGCTTTTGATAATATTTTATGGTATAGACATCGAACTGCGGCCTCCCAGTTCAGAATAATTTCACGGACTCTTGTTCTTCTTAGTGCCAAAAAAATACCCTAGCATCGCATATTATTCATCCATCTAGGGCGGCTACATCATAGTACGTTTATTCTTAATAGTCGAGTTTGTTATCGTTGCCGTCTTAGCAAAAAAAAATCGGTTCTTAGTGTTCAAAAGGAGAAAAAATTTTGCATTCCCGTTTAATTTAGATGCATTAATTAGAATTAGTATGCTCCATTAGTTGATAACAAACGCGGTGTTTATAAGTTGATGCAAATGGTTATAGAATTGAGAACAAAATCATCAAAAGATCTCGTTAATTTATCTCAAACATCTTGTACAACACTACTGGCCGAGTATGTAAAGCCTTTCTATAATACATATAACTGAATAATTAATGTTGAGTCACAGTGAAATCTTTGTAATTTTTACAACAAAACATCCTACAACAAACAAAAGATAACTCCACAATTAGTTCTAAATCTTAGTTGGATCTATCAAAAAAAAAAGTTTTAAAAAAATTGTTTAACCTCGCGAAGGTAAATACTCCGAAGGGCGTGTGACTTTACTCCCGAAGATTTTAGCTTTTATTGATTTTTGCAGGTTAGATTCAATGAATGGAAAGCCTTCGCAACAGTAATTCGAAATTTTCTGTTTTACAACCCAACACACACCGAAGAAGTTGTACAAAAACACACATACACACCCAGACGCACGCACACATGTAGGCACACACGCAATTGTGCAGGAGCGCATATTCACACACATACAAACATACGCACACGAACACGCAGACGCATATATATATATATATATATATATATATATATATATATATATATATATATATATATATATATATATATATATATATATATATATATATATATATATATATATATATATATATATATATATATATATATATATATATATATATATATATATATATATATATATATATATATATATATATATATATATATATATATATATATATATATATATATATATATATATATATATATATATATATATATATATATATATATATATATATATATATATATATATATATATATATATATATATATATATATATATATATATATATATATATATATATATATATATATATATATATATATATATATATATATATATATATATATATATATATATATATATATATATATATATATATATATATATATATATATATATATATATATATATATATATATATATATATATATATATATATATATATATATATATATATATATATATATATATATATATATATATATATATATATATATATATATATATATATATATATATATATATATATATATATATATATATATATATATATATATATATATATATATATATATATATATATATATATATATATATATATATATATATATATATATATATATATATATATATATATATATATATATATATATATATATATATATATATATATATATATATATATATATATATATATATATATATATATATATATATATATATATATATATATATATATATATATATATATATATATATATTCGTGTGTGTGTTTGTTTGTTTATTTATTTTTTTGCCTGCCACACAATAATTCAAAGGGATTGCAACTATTTTTACAATTTAGATTGATTTGGTGAAAACGGTTGATTGCCATTTTATGCAAGGAGCTTTGTGAACATTTGAGAACATTTTTGGTGGATTTGTTTGTTTTTTTTTTTTGCGCATTCGGTCCATTGGGGCCGGTTGAGACAATCTTCAAAACGTTTTGTGTCGAAGCGATTAGAACAATGGGCTGCGCACAGTCTGCAGAGGAAAGAGCTGCAGCCGCAAGAAGTCGTTTAATTGAGAGAAATCTAAAAGAGGATGGAATACAAGCAGCGAAAGATATAAAGCTATTGCTTTTGGGTAAGTGCCACGTACCTCATATTTCGCGGATTATGGTGTCTCGTAAATTTGTCTAGCTCATTACTATTTTCCAAGCGATTGAGGAATGATAGGAAAATGCATTGAATAAAACTATTTACATTTTTATTAGATTATAGTTTTTAACAATTACTATTTTTTTCAATTGCAAATAATTCTACAGTTAATACTACAAATGAATTTTACAAAACGAAATCCTAGCTCTTGATCATGATGTTGTGAAAACATCACTTTCACCTTTTAGTTTCAATTTATTGTGAACAAATCTGAATGCCAGACCCAATAATTCAAGTTCAAGTAAAAAACTGTAATCACTAAATACTCTGTGAAGACAGTTTAGTTGTTCTTAAATTGTTTGATTTTTGCATGTATTGATTAAAGCCTATTTGGCATCTTCCCAAAAAAGAAAGACTAAACAAGTAGCGGTTTTAACCTTGGTTCGGGCGAAACTCATACACACTACATTTGCGGTAGTGTAGATATTTTTTACATGTCCATATTTTCGAAAATGACTGTAAATACTGAAAATACTGTGTGCTCGACAGTCACTTGATTCTCAAATTTCGACCACGAATTGAATATATACGAGTATATTATATATAGACACATATAATATTCATATACAATGAAAATATGGTGTGGTAGTAGTGTATTAGTCTGAGATAGTGACCTTGAAATTTTTGATTAAATGAATTATATTACCTTCAATTCCACGGGAAGATCATATTTGGTTATAGATAAACAAGTTCTTATATGGATGTCGCTTCAAAAGGTTTTCCATGTTTTTTATCTAAATCTTTCGGTCATCCAGAATGCACTAAAAATATTCTTTTGCATATTTCTAAATAAATTGCAACGTACACAAGTAAGATCCTGAACTATGGGCTGACTGAAAGCTGTATATACTACACCCATAAGATTAATATATAACTTAATTTTAGTTACCAGGTTGGAATCCTGCACAATTTTGGTACGTTTTCTCTTAGATGGTAGATTCGAAGATAAAATTTTATATTATAATTATACCTCATTTTAGAAATATATTTCTACCTTAGACGGTGAACTCAAATGTAAACACGTTTTGCTTTAGAAATTCTGCGACATTATCTCTATTTGTTATCCCATAATGGTTGGAAGCAGACAGACTTAAAGCAGACAGACGGGCGGTCATGACTAAATAAGCTCTATAAGGTGTTTGCCAGACAGACAGAGAGATGCGGATAGACTTGGAATATGTATTTCTTCTTATCCATAAGACCTATTACCATATCTCACAGAAAGGCTCAACTACTTGGTCTTCTAAGAAATTTATATATAGTTGTCTATTGAGACTAAACCCACCTTGTAAGTTTTATTTAAAATATCCTAAGCATAACTGTATTTAACGATCAATGAAAATCATAGTTGTCTTTATCAAAAAGTAAGCGGTTGTACGGTAAACGGTTACACATATATAGAGAATATACGGTATTATATCCAAAACCGTGCCACGATTTGCCTTAACTTAGAAAAAGACTTTATCTTAATGTTATTATATAGAGTGACCAAGACCACCTCCTGCCCCTTTTTGTAGATATTTTTTAGAGAACGCTGTCAGTAAAGATAATTCTTAGTCCTTTCGAAACTACGGAAATTAAGGAAGTTTGCTTTGTGTGTATATAAAGGCATATTCGACACATTCAAAGTATTTTAGGTATCGAAATGAAAATAAAATATTTATGTACTTAATATTATTTTTACTTTTTGATATAATTCCATAAAATATCAAAACATTTGCTATACCTGGACATTCTTCTTGTTTCAAGACTTTAACAAATATAACCTTCCTTCTTCCATCAAAACCAAGGTACCAAGATCATTTTCATCGTCGAAAAATCTCCGGAAAAACGTTCATCACATTTGGAAACAAATAAAGACCATTATGAGATAAATATGTATATATAAATCAAATGTTTGATTTTCTGTAAATGAAATGTTTTTATGTGTAAACAAAGCGCATAATTTTCTTGGAAATAATTATAAATATATAAATTTGTGCACAATTAATTCTAGTTTGAATTTTATGCATTTTTAATGCAAGTACTTCGATTTGTATTTGTGATCAAACAAATATTTATATGATTATCAAATCTTGACTAAAACTTCAGAGTTTGAAAATTGAAAAATCAAGTAGACGCAAATTATCGACAGAAATATAAGTTTCTAAATTTCGTGGTCCAAAATATGGATATATCATTTTCCAATAAGTTTAACAAGGAGAAAATTTATGCTCATATATTCCTCGAAAGCAAGTTCTTTTGGATGTCAAAGTATTTTGTATGCGATTCATAGAAAAATTCTTAGTAGAGTCACAAATTTGAACATTCCTATTTTGATCATGTAAGAGTCGATTTAGACTCTCTTTTTCGAACTCTCTTTTACATATTTTCCTCCGAAATCTTATTCCTTTTTTAGATTCATGAACGATCCTATAAATATTCGCTGGGTGAAGACTTCTAGAAACTATCAATTTGGAATCACAAATATAAACTTCAAATTCACTGTGACCACAAAATTGTGGTATACCCTATTTGCTTCTGACTGCCCGGTACCACACAAAGAAGACAACTTGTTCTTGTTAACGCAAAGTAACACTAGTATAGAAATATTGAACAAATGGAATTAATTTATGTTGAGAATAACTGCAATCAACCACAATTTTGTAGTCACGAGGAATTTATTGCTGCTAGAGACTAATAATATTTTGAGGTTTTATCAAAGACTAGTATTCCAAAACGTACTTATAAATAAAAATTTCAAAACATTTTGTTTTAAAAATACTATTTAAAGATATCTCTAATACCTGAGACGGATCTGCTAAGTAAAAAAGTAAAGGGCTTTGCATAAAAGATTGTTTCAAGAGTTGTGAAAAAATAATATTCTCTTTTGATACGGCTTGACCTATTGTTTTTTTAATTTCAATACAATTTCATACAACGACATTTGAAATTGTAGAGAAAAGCCCACAATGAAAATCTTCAGAAATTGCGTAAATATTTAAATTTAACGACACAAAATAGAACCCTTTTCAAGGGGCAGATCAAGTCTTATCCAACATATTGATTGAGCAATTACTACAAACACATTCTCAAGATAAGCAAAAAAATTTGAAGAGGACACGAAATAGAGCCTGTTTCAAGGGTAGATCAAGTATTATCCAGCATACTGATTGAGCAATTACTACGAATACTTTTGAGATGTATTTTTTCGTTTTTTAAAGGTTTAATACTAATTTATTTTTAAGGTAATTTTTTAACATTTAATTAGTACGACAAATAAATGGAAAGTTTGCCTTTCCAACCATTAGAATACAACGTCACATTTTTTGCAGAATGAAAGTAAGCAGTCCTTATGTTTTAATTTAAATGATTCTCACCTGGGAAAAACAAAACCAACTGATGTGAAAAATCTAATCGTAAGTAATAGAGGAAAGGATAGATATAGTACATCCATATAATATATTTGTTAATACAATTTTTGGAATTTTCAACCACTTATGCATTGCTCTTTTCTCCTTATAGACCGCCCCGCCCCCTTCACCCTCACCATCCTCCATTTCAATATTGCCCTTGACTTTAGATTGCAGAAACCGACCCTGCCTTTAAAAGTTATCCGTATTAATCGACACTTATAGACTTATAGACACTTCTAAATTTCTAAACATAGATTTCTTTTTCCCCTACAATGGCTCGTTAGTAAAAATAAGAATATTAAAAATCATATTGCGATCAATTCTCGAGAGGAGATATATCCAACTATGACGTTTGCTATGATAGTTTACTATTCGCAATTTCTCACTTAAACAACTTAGTACAGCTTCAATGCTTTTTAAATACTTAAATATTTAAGTACACACATGTAAAATTAAATTATCAGATTATAATTGATATAGTTAATTAAAGATTTAGTAATAATTTCTATTCTTTTATATTTCAGGAGCTGGCGAATCTGGGAAGAGCACTATAGTGAAACAAATGAAAATTATTCACGAAAGCGGTTTTACCTCGGAGGATTTCAAACAATATCGACCGGTTGTCTACAGCAACACAATACAATCATTAGTAGCGATACTTCGAGCAATGCCAAATCTAAGCATTCAATACAGCAATAATGAGCGAGAGGTGAGTTACGGTCGAGGTGATTTTATGTGGTCGTTAATTAATTTTGATTTCACTTTATTACATTGTTATTTCCATTACGTTATTTAAGTGAGAGAAAAAAGTTTAATATGTGTGAGAATTCATTAAAATCGGATTAAATAAAAGTAAAGTAAAGTTTAACCAAGATTAATTTATGTAAGCTTAATGTTCATGTGGCGCTCCGGAAACGAAACATATATTCGATAACTTTAATTTCGATTCACATCGTTTAGAGCCAAAGAGACAATTTTGAATCATTGTTTCGATTATCATTTTCTGACTAAACGATATTTAATATTATTAGTGGCAATTTTGTACATAAAAATTGAAGATTTTAAAAATAATTAATCACACTTTATCTGACTGATAATAATAAATAATAACAATTTCTTCTATGGCTTCTGTTATGATATAAAAAACGACTTTTTAGGGAAATTTCGAAATAGAATGTAAACGTTTGTAATAAATAAAAATATTTAATATGAATATTTTTTATTTTTATTATGAAATAATATTAATTTTCCTTAAAGGGCGATGCAAAAATGGTGTTCGATGTGTGTCAACGGATGCACGACACCGAACCGTTCTCAGAGGAACTGTTGTCTGCAATGAAGCGACTATGGTCTGATCCGGGTGTTCAAGAATGTTTCTCACGCAGTAATGAATATCAATTGAATGACTCCGCTAAATAGTAAGTACTAATTATTTATTACTTAATTACATCTCGTTCTTTTAATTCATGTGCAAACCCTCACAAAAACGAGCTTCAATTTAAGTATTAAAATCAATTCAATTAATAATTAATCCTATCTTTTATTTATCGAACAATCTTAAATAGTATCTAATATTATTTGCATAAATTCATTCATCTCTGAGAGTTAATTTGAAATTTAATGGTGACTCGGGGATATATGTCGAGTTAACTTTATATGTCAATTCGCCCGAACTGTACTCGACCTTGTATTTCCGAAATATCTGCAATTAAGTATAGAAATAATGAATTAATTATTAACTTTTGTGGGAACGACTATTAGTATATTTTTATGTTCGTAATTACAAACAAAAAAATTATCAAAAATGCAACTAGATTAAATTTAAACTAGATACCAAACTACATATTTATTAATGTTAAAGAAAAAGAAAAAGTATACTTCGGCAGTTTTTTATACGCAATTCATATTCATTTCATTTCATATTCATTTCATATTTTCATTTGGTTTAAAAAACTATTTACGTGATATTTGTCCTGACGCATCTACTGCCCAACATTCGGCTAGAAAATTTATGTGTTAAACCAAAAAAGCGCAGAATTTTTCATTATCCATATGAAAAAACCTATATAGTATTTTTCTATATATGTATTGATCTTTTATAAAAGGGTATACTTTTTTTTAAAAATTCAAAAATTTCATACAATTGCTTAAAACCTCTAAGCTTTTTCTCTGAAAATTTGTCCATCTGAAATTATTTAATCAATACGACCATCGTATAGTATTTATTATTCAATTCTGAAATCGGTTGATAATGATTTTTGTGATTTCGATTTCTAAAACCCGTTAAAATTTTCGGATCGGTTTAAACCCTTAGCGAATTTTGTGGAAAGAGATCACATCAAATATATCACTACATCAAGCTTTTAGATTTAAAAACTGCAGAGCCGAACTCAATTACCCATCAGATCACATCAGGATGGTCTGGGATATGATTTATGTCAAGCCACTTCAAGCTGTATTTCCTTTTACTTAAAGAAATTTATTAAAATAAATTATAGAAATACCTTTGCGATTAATGTGTTTAATTCGATTTCGGCAAAACGACGTCCAATGCACATGCGGCGACCAAAACCAAATGGAAGACTGACGAATGGGTGAATTTTTCGCCCGAAGTTTGGACATTCGGTGACTGTTCAAAAGCATAAAATAAAATAAGATTGAAAATCAGAAATCAGAAATCAGAAATGACATTTTTACAAGCATTTTAAAATGGAAAATATTGCAAGATATTATTTGTATTCACCCGTTTTTCCTTGTTTTAACCAGCGTTCTGGAATAAATCGTTCAGGATGAGGGAAATAGAACTCATTGTTTGAAACAACTAGATGTGGGAAAATAACATTGGTCTGAGGAGAGGAAACAAATAGAAAAAAAATGTCAAGTTAGAAATTTGTCGAAATCGTAATGCATTTAAATTTCGTATTATTTTTGTTATACTTTCTCAAACACCTACGACGACGTACCCCTTGTGGTATATGATAGCCACTAATAACAGCATCCGATTGCAACCTTCTTCCATTCGCAATAACGACGGGATACATTCTAAAATTAATAGAAAGCAAAAGAGAATACGTCTAGTTTTCCAAAACTGGATTATGTTGTGACATAACGAATATTACGAATGAAAATTTTCAGTCGACACTTACCTTAAGGTCTCTTTAATACATGCCCGTAAGAATGGAATTTTATCTAATGCATTCTGATCAATTTTTGCATCTCGCGTGGGAAAGATACTCTTAAGTTCTTGAAATAGTTTTTCTTGTTTGACAGGATTTTTAGCAAGTTGGTAAATGGTAGATGAAGCAGCCACTGAGGTCTAAAAAAATTAAGAACCTTTATCCGTACATTCTGAATTTGTTATCAATGAAAAAAATTATTGCACCGTATCTACTCCAACAAGAAAAAGATCCAGAGCAAGAATTGCTGCCAGCTTAGGATTTTTGGTCTTGCGTACTATTCGTTCTACAATGGAAATATCCGTAACCTTTTCAATTTCAAGTCGAGCGCTTTCAACCTTTTCCATTGTTTGATCAATAGACTCCATACAAATTCTACCAAATAACAAAAAGTGTTAAAAGCAAATCATTCTTCAATTCAGATAAATTCTTTCTTTAATTCAAATAAATCATTAACCATGTCCAACTCACTCTATAAAATTATCCAAAGCCTTAACAAAATCATGGTATGCTTTTGTGGGGAAGAACTTCCAAATTGGCATTCTTAGCTCAAGCTGTGGAACTGCCCAGAAGAACGTATTAATAGCATCGATGATTTTCCTCGAATTCTCATTGCTGTTTGGTGAAATACAACCAAGTCGGACATCCAAAGCAAATCTGCCAACAGCTAAATAAGATTAATGTTTTAATTATACTTAATGTAATAAACATTACATGCTTACATTCTAACGCCCATTTGTAAAGTTCATGCAGGAAATTATCTGGCAATTCATTATTTTCATTAAGCATTTCATCCACTCTTACCATAAATTCAGTCGCGATTTCATCAAGTGGAGAAATATATTGCCTTGCTGTTTGCGGTTGTAGAAGTATTTGTTGGACCTCCTGACGAAGAACTTCCCAATTTTTACCATGACTGCAATAAAAGGATATATTTTTTTACCAATTCTGCTTGGATTTATCTGTAATTTGTTTCAAATACACGCCAATCAGTCCTGCAACATCACCAAAGAAGTCCTTCCGCAAAACGCCTTTATAATGTTTCAGCGATGGCATTGATGGCCTGTAATAATAAAAATGTTCTTATTTAAATTTATTAATATAAATAAATACCATAAATAACTAATCATATTAATTGAAATTCATTAAAAAGGTTTAAAGGTCTTTAAATTTTTTTCATAAAACTAAAGGCGGTTAATGGAACTTATTTTGCAAATTATTTAACTTCACCTTTTCTATAGAACATTTTCACACTAACTCAGCTTCTATGGTGAATATTTATTTTATGCTTTTTATATATTTGCTTGAAACATATTACACGTCGCAAACTTTTTTGTGTAGTAGAAATAACCTTTAAATTGTTTCCTCTTTAAAATCGTGTGAACGTGTGTGTATCTCCGCCTCGTTATTTCTTACTATGAAAGTAATTTTTTTATACCTCTCTCCTTAACTTAAATGACAACATCCAACAACGACAACGATATAAAAGGTGCCGATGTAGGGTACTTGAATTTTGACTAGAATCTATATTTTAATAACTGAAAGCACTTCAATCATGACATAAGTATTGTCTTCTCTTGAGGATTTTAGTTAAAAGCAGTTGACCAAAATTATTTAGTATTCTTCTCACCTATGTGGCATGACGTCTTCTTTTTTAAAAATATTACGTATTTCATTGCCGTCAAACACGAACAACAAGTCCGGGTGTCCTATAAGTCCTCCAACTTTGACAATTCTACCGTAAGTCGTATACAATTCTTTCATAACTTTATCCAAATCGGTGATTTTATAGTGCCCTAAATAAAACTAAACAAATTTTATTTACGTTGAGGAAAAAAATTTATGTTTCACTTACCAATTATTGGAGCAAAGCGCCAAGAGTTACCAATTATAGGTAAGCCCCATGGGCCAGGCACTTCTGAGTATGGACGGATTTCTTGCCGAGGTCTGTAAAAAGTATACAATGTACTTACAATCACAGGCAAAAAAAACGGAACTTAATTTTCTTCTTATTTGAGTTTATTTTATTTAATTATTTATTTATTAAACTTATTTAAAAAAATAATAAAAAAGTAAAAATAAAAATACAAATAAATTTTTATTTATATAATTTTTTTTACTTTTTTTGGAAACTACTAAATAAAACTCAAATAAACCCGATTACTAACAAATATTAAAACTAACTTGGGCGTAAGCCTTTAATCCTGTACCCACATGATAAATTCATATTTAATGCTAAAGTTTAAGGACTACGCCCACTCTGAGGAGTACGATTTTATGTCAGACGGATGATTTAATAGAAATATTTAATATTCAACATAAAAAGTTAATGGACAATAGTTCTATCGTTTCTTTACAAACCAGACTAAAAGGCCACAGAAAGATAGATAAACGGGCAAGCGTCTGAATGTACTCCAACATATTGGCACTGTTTTTAATCATAATTTTGATTTACTTACGGATTGATTTCACTAATTCCTATATTTACATATATTTAAACTTACCCCTTTTCATTGTACGAACATGGAAAATGTTGTAAATTTTTCTCCAATAATGAAAGAGAACATCTAAGTGTGGAAATCGTTGATATCGCGCGATGGGAACGATTTAGATTTAATAATGGTTTTCTCAGATTTGGCATTTTATATATTTATATTTATATATTTCTATAAAAGAATGTAAATCAACAACATTTGTTGATAAAGCTAAATATATTAATAGAAGTAATCCTAGTATTATCATCATCAAAACTGTATTCGATGAGTCGTAAATTAGTCCGATTAATATGTCCAAATATTATCCGAATTTCGTTTGATATCTTGGAGAAACCGAAGAACATTTGAACAAAAATAAAAGAACAATTACTAATTGTTCTTTTATTTTTGTTAAAATGTTCTTCGGTTTCGGCAAAAATATATTCTTTCATGACATAAGATTTTCATGACATGAGAGAAAAAAAGAGTTACATAAAAGTTCTCAAAACTAAAACCTATTTAAATTAATAATACAAACGAAGTAAATTTTCCATAACGCAGAAAATTAAATAAATGCAAAAAAAGAACAAATTAAAAATAAACAAAAAATCGTTCAAAAGCAACGTTTGAAACTTTCGATTTTTAATTAGTCACTTCTGACTTCTCATGCGTTTAATTATAATAAAAATATATAGTATTCAACGATAGTCAACGATATTTCCTGTACATATTATTCCGTCATTTGGAAAAGCAAAAAAAACATTGAGATGCACGGTACAAATGTAAAGTATCCATTTAGGACAAAACACTTTGTATAAATTTAAACAATTTGTTTAAAATCCTTCGGTGTGGTTTTCTTTTATTAAAAGCATATTAAATTTTGATTTTACCAAAACAAATTAATTTTACTATGAAGTCCTTGAAAATTATATTGTTTTACTGAAATATTTTATTATGAAAATATTGATCGAAAATATAGAAGGGTGAATAAAATGTAATCAAAAGTTTATGTTGTCCAGACGATCCGCTTATATAATTCACCTTGATAACAGGTTTTATATTTTGGCAATTGGTATTATTTTTGCAAAAGATGCAAAACGTTATATAATGACTTTTTCAGATATTAAAACTAGTTTTGCATCACTTGATCAATTGCCGGCTGAGCTAAATGAAATATTCGCAAAATCCTGAGGTCATTAAAATATTAAAGATTATAAATAATATATACTTTAGGTCTTTTTTTGTTTGTTTCCTTCTTTATTTATGTTTTTTATTTATCTGTTAATTTATTTATTTATATTTATTTTTTTTTATTTTATTATTATTATTTTCTTTTTTAATTGCGAATTTCTAACTTCGCGCAAAATTTCGAGTTGGTTTGGCAACGTTGATAAAATTTGAAATGATGAGCCACCACTTGATTGAGAAGCCGCACTGAACTAACTGATGCGAACAGTAATAACCAATGTGCCTTTTATTTATAAGCATTTATATATTTTTTCGTCTATATTTTGTCTGAGTTTCTTCCTCGGTCTCCTAAGGAAACATCTTCAGCGAAGCATAACTGAAGTTCGCTCCCTCTTTTTGTTAGACTTTTTTGTGGTTGTTGATACAAATAATTTCATATTTTAGATCGCTTGCTTTATTTTTGATTTTTTTTATTTATTTTTTTTTATTTTTATTTTTTTATTTTTATTTTTTTTTTTTGCTAAACGTACTAATTTTTAGCAATTAGTGAGTCTGCATTATGAGTTTTCAATGGAAAGTTATTAACGAATATTAAGCAGTTTTGATAAAATACTCATCCATATGTCGAAATTCCGGTTTACCTCATTTCATCTATTTGACAAATTCTGCAAGCCAACAAAAACTCGATAGAGAATAAGTTCGATACTGTTTCAAATATTATGAATATTATTATGTTTGTTAGTTATTCGTATATTAAAAACCCTAAGAGAACAGGATGTATTCACATTCTGCTTAAGGCATATATGAAATGTATGTATAGACCGTATCATAATGGTCCCTTAATCCGATTTAGCTCGTACATTAGTCTGTCAGCAGGAAACACACAAGGTTCACAATTACAGAGTGTAGGGTGTTATAAACTTAGCCTAAGTCGAAGCTATCATTCTTACTTATTTCATATAGAAAAAAACATGCTAAAAACAAAAAATAAAAGGATAATTTACGAATAATTATCACATATATTTACGAGCTTATGTAACATGTGCTAACACTTTCTGCTCGAATTGAATCATTAAACTGCCAATTTCTAATATATTTACATGGTTTATTATGATTTTTTAATATAATACATTGTTTTTTTTTTTTTGAATTTGGAATTATTTAAATATAATTTATAAAAAATATAATATCATACCTATTTTATAAATATTTATGGGTTGAGTCCAGTCAGGGTTTTCCATTTATTATAATTTATTTAAAAGGAATTATAAGTTTAATAAACTTCATTCGCTCTAATGCGGATCAAGTTTTTTTAAGAATTTTTTTTTTTAAGAATTTTCGACGTTGTAACAAAATTACAAAAGTGAGAGAAAACATATAAATCATTTATCTTGAGAAAAAAATAGAAATATTCCTTGCTAAGCTCCTCAATCAATTTAAATAAAAAAATTAATGTTAACATTCTGTGACCCTCCCGTAATTTATTAAAAATTGGTTAGTTTAATTTTTTGTAGACATGAAAATAAATATGTATTTTTTAATTAATTCACAACTTTCATCTTTGCTTTGCTCAAAACTGAAAAATTCTTACGTGTCTTGAATTCACTTAAAAATTATTAAATATTCAAAAACATACTTTTTCGCAATTATTGCAATAAAGAACAATGAAAATGTGATCCTTGCGGAATCCTTGGTTTAGCCTAATTAACAGCTGTTTTCTACTAATCCAGTTTTATACATGCACTACATCCACAAGACATTTTATGTATCAAAAGTATGTTTATAATTTCTGAAATTAAAGTGACGATTTTTGAAATGGAAATTATAGTCTTTAGAATTCAAGTGACGACTTCTGAATTTAGATTGACCGTTTCTGAACTAAAATTGGGAAGGATGTAGATACTGCATAGATGTTTTTAACAAATTTTAAAAATAAATACATAATTCGTGGCATGATATCAGAGTGATCCTTAAATTATTATATTCTTAAATGAGGCTTTAGTAAATTCTGCATTCAGTACTCTGTGACATTCGAGTACTGTGACCGTGCTGGGTATTTTTCAATACGTTTATTGTTTTTACTTGCGACATAGGCAAAATTGGATTCATAAACCTGACGAACTAGCAGCCCAATTCAAAACAGAGTTTGAAAAGATTTTAAAATCTATTTTATAAATATTGAATAATAATCTTTTAAATTGGAGCGAATTAATGGAGCAAATAGCAAGATTAAAAAGCGCTCAACTTTTTGATTGTGTTTGGAAAAGTATTTGTCGGCAAAGCAATTTATGTAAAGATTTCTTTACATAAATTACCTTCAACTTTTTTTGAATGAATTAATGTGTAAATTTTTAAATTAAATAATTCAATTATTTCCTGATTTATAGACGAAAATTTTATATCCTACACCCGAAGGGTTGAAGGCGCATTAACTTTATTTTTTCATTTCTAACGCGTTAAATCAGGCGTGGTAGGCGTTTAGGAAAGTACAAATACTGTCTTTCAGAATTCTCCTCCTAAGTCGATTTATCCATATCCGTCGGCTGTTTATTTGTCCGTCCGTTTGTGGAAATCACGATTATGGGAGAACGAATTAAGCTATCGTTACGAAATTCGATATAAATATTTGTTGGCAACACACATGGTATTGAAAATGGGTCAAATCGGACCAGTGCCACGCCCACATTTTATATTAAAATCTGTTTAAAATTGAATATTTCTGGAACAGCTTAGGATATTACGACCCAACTTTATTTGAGAATGTATAATGTCATTATAAACAAATGGTCATAAATAGGCGTAGTCCGCCCCTTAATACAGAGGCTAGCGATATGTCGCAAACGAGTAAATGAAGATATCTAAATGAGATTTTACGCGAGTATTCATAACGCTATTCTGGAGATTGTGGGGAAGATTGACTTTGTCAGCACACTCATGCAGAAGTTGATAATATCTCGTTAATGGTTATAGATAGTAATGAGAAACCAAAATAAAAATTCATAAATATTCCATTATTGTTTTATATAAAGACCTTATGAACCATTAATACCAAGTGCACCTTATTCATTATTTACAACGGAAAAAGTATGATCTTATATTGCACCGCGGGTGTAGGGTGTTTGAGGTTCGACCAGTATGAAGTCCAAAACTCACTTGTCTTTTTTTTCAGTTCCTAAAACGGGAGTTGATGTTAGGTGTTTCGTGAAGTAAATATCAAACATTTACCAATTATTAGCAGACTGTTGTTATTGCTGCGTTACCAACGATTTAAATGCATATTTGGATAACCAACTTGTGAAATTTGTACACGGTTGAGTTGCGAAGTACCGAACCGCATTATTCGTAAATAATAATATGTGCTAGATGAAAAGTAAGAAATCAGTTTAGTAAAATTAAGCGGTTAAGTAACTAAAATGAAGTTATCATTAGCTTATGTGGTTTTACGTCACATCAATGAATGCTATAAATCGGGGATGTATCATAGACTGACTTGGCAATTTATAAAAGGAAATAAGTTAAACTATTAAAGAATTTATTTCTTTAAAATTGAAGTTTCGAAAATCTAGAAAGAAAATACGATTGATGATATTTGGAAAGATCGCAAGCAACTTTTCATTTGATCAAACAATATTTAATTTCAAATCGGTAGTATGTTTTTGTAAGTGATTCGAGAAATACTCGAATGAAAGAAAGTGTTGTCAACGAAACTCGAACAATTTCATTGAATTGACTAGCTGAAAAACAATGAGAATCAAGCTCGATCGATTCTTGAATTCACCACACATACAAAAGCGACACAATCGAGAATAACATCATTATGACGTCTGTTTGAGAAGTTGTTTGAGAATAGCTAAAGAAGTATAGCTTAATTAATTCCACTATTAATATGCAATCAAATATCACACGCCCACTCTTGATATAAATTCAAGAATATCTTTCCCACTCAACATACAAAACACACATTACGCATTTAGATGTGTGTGTGTCTGTCCGTATTTTACAGAAATATTAATGAATTTTTTTAATCTTCAGCTTTTTAGACGATCTGGATAGACTGGGTGCCAGAGATTACCAACCAACAGAGCAGGATATTCTACGCACTCGTGTCAAAACTACTGGCATTGTTGAAGTTCATTTCTCCTTCAAAAATCTTAACTTTAAGTAAATTAAACAATGCCTGAAATCTGTAGAAAACTCCGTATTATTTATCTCCTCAATTCTTCTGATTTTACTATTAGGTTATTTGATGTCGGAGGTCAACGATCTGAACGCAAGAAATGGATTCATTGCTTCGAGGATGTTACTGCGATTATCTTCTGTGTCGCCATGTCTGAATATGACCAGGTTCTGCACGAGGATGAAACTACCGTGAGTTGATTACGCAATGAATTTTTGAATTATCTTTGAATTCTCATCAATTACGTTTTATTTTTGACAGAACCGAATGCAAGAATCTCTGAAACTATTCGATTCTATTTGTAATAACAAATGGTTTACTGACACTTCAATAATACTATTTTTGAATAAGAAGGATCTTTTCGAAGAGAAAATCCGAAAAAGTCCTTTGACAATCTGCTTCCCAGAGTACACAGGTAAGTCAGTAAGAGTGAACGAATTAAGAAAGGGTTGGGTAAATTGTAAACGTTTTTGCAATGTTTTGTCATGTTAGTGTTGTGTTTGTATTATTTTTCTTACGAGGATAGTCCTATAATTAATCAACCCAACATATACTACAGAGTGACTGATTTTAAACGGTAATTACTGCGATTGATCATGTGACAACCTATATACATATATTCCGTAGTATATGTGATATATTTCTCCCTCTGATAATAATAATTTTAATGAAATCTTGAAAACTCGCAAATCTTCATTTAATTGCAGGTGGGCAAGAATATGGCGAGGCTGCTGCATATATACAAGCTCAATTTGAAGCAAAAAATAAATCCACTTCGAAAGAAATATACTGCCACATGACGTGCGCTACTGATACTAATAACATCCAGTTTGTTTTTGATGCTGTGACTGATGTGATCATTGCCAACAACCTACGTGGCTGTGGACTCTATTAAGCAAACGCATACACACGGACACACCCACACACGCACACTCATACACACGCACATCTATAAAAATACATATATATCTCTCTACCAATCGTATCATCGACAGCATCAAACTCTTGCTGCACATGGAGGTTGCCACATTTTTCTAGCTTCTTTAACTGACTTTTGGACAAAGAAACTAGGCATTGTTTAGGAGGGGGAAATTAAGGGGAAATTAACAGAAACGCACATACCCAAGTGAGATAAAGTATCCAGCTCGCAAAAGAAACGTGAGAGATTGTTTTGCATTTAGAAACTATTATATTTTTAAGTTAGGTTCAAATAATTTTGTAAGAAATCATTTTTTAAGATCATGATATATATATATATATATATATATATATATATATATATATATATATATATATATATATATATATATATATATATATATATATATATATATATATATATATATATATATATATATATATATATATATATATATATATATATATATATATATATATATATATATATATATATATATATATATATATATATATATATATATATATATATATATATATATATATATATATATATATATATATATATATATATATATATATATATATATATATATATATATATATATATATATATATATATATATATATATATATATATATATATATATATATATATATATATATATATATATATATATATATATATATATATATATATATATATATATATATATATACATATATATATATATATATATATATATATATATATATATATATATATATATATATATATATATATATATATATATATATATATATATATATATATATATATATATATATATATATATATATATATATATATATATATATATATATATATATATATATATATATATATATATATATATATATATATATATATATATATATATATATATATATATATATATATATATATATATATATATATATATATATATATATATATATATATATATATATATATATATATATATATATATATATATATATATATATATATATATATATATATATATATATATATATATATATATATATATATGTATATTATTTTAAAAAACCCCTACCTTCACAGTTTGTATTTGCAGAATTGGAATTCATTTTATTGGCTTTCCATCTGACATTATCTCCCATGTTTAAAATGTATAAAATCCCAATGATCCCCCTTAAAATTGCCACAAATAGTCATCCTTGAATCAAAGTGCAATGAATGAAATATTATGCATGTACCATGTGAAAGGTACGGAATTTTTTAAAAATTCGATTTTATTTTGAAAGTTAACGGATGTGAAAATGTAACAACGCACAAAAACAAAGATAAGATTTTTCTCAAAATTAATTTTATTTATTGAAAAACCAAACAAAAGATAATTTATTATTACTTTCAACCTGATATCCTGATATGTACTGTTATCAAAAATTATCAGTTTCGTGTCTTAGTTTTTATAAGAACACATATTGCGTGTTGTATTTTACTCCTCTCTCTGCTATCCTAATAATTAATTTATAATTATTTTAAATCACTATTGCGTAAACCGTTACAAAAAGAATCCAGTGAAATCTAGTAATAATGCATTTCCACTTGTAAATGAGAAAAGAACAATTGAAAATTACGCTTTGTGATTGCAATTGATCCAACGGAAAATAAAACCGTATACCAATTAAATGAGAGCAAAATAATTAATTAACAAAATTTTTCTAGTTATTATTGAAAAAAGAACAAATTAAAATAATATTCTCTAAATTTGAATGAGACAAGAAGTTAAAAATGAAGAACCAATTCGAAATTGAATTTGCCAATTTCCAAAAGAGAGAATATCAATAAATAAAGATTTTGTAATTATAAAGAAGAAACGAAGAATTGGAACAAGATTGCAAATGGAAAAAGCGATTAAGAATTAATTTTTTTAATCGGAAACGAGAAAAAACAATTGATGATTAAATTAAATAAATCAAATAAATACTACATTTTTGAATGCTTGAAATATATTTCTTATATGTCCGTTTCTGTTTGTTAGTTAATTGTTTTTATAACAATAAATATTTCCATTAAAAACTTATAAAATGTTGTTTCTGATTTATAATTAGAGAACATAATTTTCAATTGTTCCTTTCTCATTTACATTTGGCGAATTATTGTTTACAATTGTCACTACGTCCTAAAGCACGTCCCTTTTTTAGTTTTTACTTAATACTTTGTCATAATAGTTCAAAAATTCAACTCTAATTCTTTTTAATTTCTTAATCATTTCCACACTCAATCGTTTTGAATTGTTACTAAAATATCTACATGTAAAGTATTTTGCATAAATTTCTTATAACTTATATTTTTAATTTTTAAAAATAATGTTCATATTATTCGTGATTAGTTTAAAATATGAATGCTTTATTTAATTTTAATTACGTTTAATTTATTAAAAATATTAACTCAATTCTGCCTAAACTAATCCATCATCAATCGGCTTATGGAAGGACATATTTTGAATTAAAGAAACGGCGGAAGCCTCGGTGAGAAATCCATTATGTCCAAATTTCACTTCTCTGTTAGTTAAGTAGGATTCATTAACCTTCAATTAGTTCAATTTTAATTAAGAAGTTTCATTATTTTCACTATTTCGAAATACGCCGCTGCGATGGATGGATGGCAAACAGAAATCTGAGAAAATCCTATTGGAGGTTAAATTTCTAAATTTTAAGTTATATCTCGAATTTTTCTTTGTATTAATTTAAAAAAAAAACAAAAAGCATGGGAACTATTTTTATATTTTTGTTTGTAATTGTTGTTTTCCTTTTGTCCAAAGGCACTCAAATTCTTAAAAAAATATGCAGCGGTCACACACACACTATTCTCATATAGTATTATATTGTATAACATCGCTTAATCACTACATGCAATTTATAAAGAAAATTTAACAGCATTTGTCATACGTTTACACCGACTTTTCTGCATTTAAATTCATCGTTCTCGTTCTCGATTTACAACCTCTATTGGTGCTGTGAATTAACCGTCAGTGAATTATAGCCCAAATCAAAGTATGAGTTAAATATAAAATTTATTCATGCGCTGTAATTTATATGAACTAATTCCAAATCTTTGCGAATAATTGAATCTTTTGCTTAATCCACGTATTAGATCTTTGTTCATATTTTAAATTCGGGAATTTTTTATATTTAGAACAGAAATTTAATTTTTACATTTCCAAATTAAATCGGAATTTAAAATAGTTGGCGTTTATTTCATCTTATAAATATTAATACTAATTTTACAGATACATATTTTTTGGGTTTTAGTTCATAATTTTCAAAATTTTGAATTTATATATATTCCGAGCCGAGTGAAGTGAATTTATATATTTAGAAGAAATTTATTTTATTATAATTCATTGGGGTTGATCCATTAGAGATTAATTCATGTTTTTATTTGTGGTCTGCTTCATTTATTTGTTGATCTAATATTGTTTCAGACAATATTTATTGCTTTCATAGTTTTTTAAATGCAAATTTCCTCGAAATGCAGAGGCTGTATTTAATAGAATATTATTTTTATCTCGTTTGCGTTTGACTTTGTCCCATTTTGGAATAGAATGTGTCGAAATGTGTAATTTTTTGCCGGTGTAAACGTACTATAAGATTAATATTTGTAAGTATATCATTAATATACAAAAACATTTTCAACAATTCATCCCTTTTATCGAATACTCCTTCTTAAATTTTTAACAAAATCTAAAAAGATAAACATGACCATTTTACAAAAATAATAAAAAACTTAAAAGCAAAATAATAAATTGAATACGAAGAAAATGTAATTATATATAAATATAAACATTTATATATATATATATATATATATATATATATATATATATATATATATATATATATATATATATATATATATATATATATATATATATATATATATATATATATATATATATATATATATATATATATATATATATATATATATATATATATATATATATATATATATATATATATATATATATATATATATATATATATATATATATATATATATATATATATATATATATATATATATATATATATATATATATATATATATATATATATATATATATATATATATATATATATATATATATATATATATATATATATATATATATATATATATATATATATATATATATATATATATATATATATATATATATATATATATATATATATATATATATATATATATATATATATATATATATATATATATATATATATATATATATATATATATATATATATATATATATATATATATATATATATATATATATATATATATATATATATATATATATATATATATATATATAATTTATATTTATATTTATATTAATACACTTTATTAAATCAGATCTACCAAATTGAAATAAGTATCATTAATATATTACTGTAATTTATTAAATTCATAAAACTGCGTGTAACTAAACAAAAGTCTGTTTGAAGTCCAACGATTTTTAATTACGTTCGAAACCACGTGTTTTACGGAAGCGAAATTGCGACTTTGTAAAAATTACAGTATTGGCATATAAACGAAAATTTGTTTCTCGACGCGCATCCAGTTAAGGCAGAGACGAACAGAAGAAAACCGTTAAGAAATTTATGTAAAAAATATACGGAAAAATATATTATACTATATGCCATAGGGATAAATTACATGGGCGGTCCATGATTTCGTTTCAAAAATTGAAAACTTATCAGGGAAGAACGAGAAGTGTTTATTGTAGAACATTTTCAGTTTAAAAACTAGTAAATTTACCTCGATATATTATTTAATTTTTATATCTCAAAGCCTATGCAAAAAGGTATTGCACTGTATTTAAACCCTTTTATAATATCTTAGGACAGCATTCAAAACTTCTTGCCGATCGACTTGAGTAAATTCTTGAATAAATTTGCAACAATCCAGAAGGTGATTGGCACTAAACCTTTGACGCCAAAAATTCAACATCCTCCACTCGAGACCCATGTCATCGATTGTTGTTGACACTGATGCATGCATACTTATTAAAAAATAGGTTTTATTTTACAATTAAATTTGTACCATTATGTATTTGCGTAGAGCAAATGCCTGTGTTTAGTTGGATGTATCCTATTGCTTTATCTCTGGTTAAAAATTGATCTGAGAGAAAATGCGGAAACCAGCGTATACAACCCTGGGAATGTTGTGGAATTGGAAAGTTTGTGGAATGCACCCCTGGTATCAGATGCAGCTGTAGCAGTGTTTTTATGCGTACATCAAACTTTTTATTTACGCTGGATTTTAGCAAATAAATAAGTTTGGCGCAGGTGGAGGGCATTTCCTTTTAGCGCACGGATGTAAGGATTGCAATACTTTGTGTTAACAAACCAAAAACCCACTACATTGCTAACCGCGAATTGCACGTGGTCTTAAATTTTATGAAGAGTGAACAATCCGTTTGGCGCTAAAAAGTCAATATTGGGATTCTCCACAAGCAATTTAATATTATTAAATTATGAAGTGTAAAATTCCAGAAATTTCTTGGCACAACAGGGACCCAGTACTTAGTGTCGATATTCAGCCGAAAAGGGGCAGCAGTGATGAAGGCTTCTATAGGCTTGCATCTGGTGGCACCGATTCTCACGTTCTAATATGGCACGTGCATTTGGCGGATGATGGAAGCAAACTACTCATAGATATCGCTGCAGATCTTACGCGACACCAACGTGCGGTAAATGTTGTGAAATGGTCACCTAGTGGTGAACTATTGGCTTCCGGCGATGATGAAAGCGCGATACTTATTTGGAAACAAAAGACTGAATTGTGTGAAACATTAAACAGGTTGGACACTGCAGTTTATCAAGATAAGGAAACATGGATTGTCTTTAAAGTTCTGAGAGGGCATTTGGAGGACGTGTACGATTTGTGTTGGTCTCCCTCATCAAAATTTCTCGTCAGTGGATCTGTCGATAATTCTGCGATTATCTGGGATGTGTGTGAGAGGAAGTCAATGGCGGTACTAAACGATCACAAAGGATTTGTTCAAGGAGTCGCATGGGATCCTAAAAATCAATACATTTGTACGCTCAGCACTGATCGGTGAGTCTTAAGACAATGACTAATAATCAGAAGTCACTAATTTAAGGTGCAACAATTGATTAATATCATATCAAATTTCGAAACAGAATAGGTGGCCAACATAAGCTAGCAATGATGAAATTATTAAATCGCAGCTAGACGCCTATTCTTAATACATAATTAAAATTTATATTTTCATGCTTTATAATAATATAACACACTTCCGCTTGTAACTTAACGAAAAAAGTGTGGCAAATATAAATACCCCCAATCATATTACTGGGAGTCTATCATTGATTCAATTAACGCTGTACGTCTGGGAGTGAATAAAAATGTTATCATAAAATTTAAATATATTCCCTGCTTTCTGCTCTTGCGTATTGGAAATGGGTAAAACTATTCCAATGTCATTTCTACTTTATTGACCTAAAGCTAATATTTTACTTATGGGCCCTCCCTCCTATGTATCTCAAATCATTTGTCTAACATAACAAAGTGCACAATTATCCTTCTCCACCGATAATTTAAAAGAGTTGGAAATGCTACATGCTCCACCTTTAAATAAAGAATTAATGATTTGGTTAAAATCTACGTCATCGACCATACTAGGATGATAGAAGTCATGTCATCATACAGTATGATGTGTGAACAAAATAGTCAGTTAGTATAATGCATAAAATCTTCAATGAAGTCAAATAAATTAAGTCAAGTTAAACAAAACAAAAAAGTTTTGTACCCTACACTCGAAAATAATATGTTTTTTATATAAAAGATATAAAAAAAGAAAAATTGTTTTATATCAAGTATGTGCACTAATGGACGTACGGTGTGTTTAAACCACAAGCAAAACGAAAAATTTTAGAATTTCACTTCCCCCAAATTTCACATATTGTGATTAGTTTCTAATTTACTGCTATGATTAAAGATTTTGAATTAGAGTTTTAATTTATATTTATTTTGGACTTCAAAGTATTCCCTAAACAAAATACCAAAAGAATTTAAAATGTATCAAAGCACTGTCGCCGATCGCTGGCCGATCGCGATCTAATCCGCTAGTTTCACCGGACGGCAAAGTGTTAATGATATACCAAATTTACATAATTTATACTAAGACGTCGACAATTTTCCTTATTCATTTAATTGAGTTATTTATTTCCAGATTCCTTCGAGTATTTGATATCCAGACGAAGAAAGTATTATATCGCATAAATAAAGCTACCTTACCAGTGTCTGAAGAAAATCCTTTGCATGGCAAGCGCATGCATATATATCATGACGATACTTTGCAAACATTTTTCAGGCGCTTATGCTTTTCACCCGATGGAAATTTTCTATTGACACCGTCCGGCGTGGCTGATTACGATGGCGCATCGCATCCTCTACATACATGTTATTTATTTAGTCGGTATGCTCTTAAGCAGCCGGCTATTGTTTTGCCATTCGCTGATCAATATACCGTAGCGATTAAATGTTGCCCTTTAATTTTTAAATTAAGACCAAACACTGCGTGCAAACCAGTAATACCGCTGCCGTATCGCATGATTTTCGCTGTTGCCACCAGGAGTTCAGTTTATCTCTACGACACCCAACAATCGCAGCCCTTCGGGGTTATTTCCAATATTCACTATACACGACTAACAGACATAACGTGGTCCAGTGACGGTTGCGTTATTGTCGTTTCAAGCACGGACGGGTTCTGTTCGTTAATTATATTCGAGCGAGACGAACTAGGGGAAGAGTATGAGAAATCGACAGATTTAATACAAAATATGGAAAATAATTCAAGCGGAGAGAATTCAAAAAAAGACAACTGTTGACTTGAAGGATATATTCACAGGAGTAATAAGTATTGAATGTTAAAAAATATAAAAAGAAATTAAATAAACTAAAGTAATTTGGATACATTTAGCTCACGCATTCATTAATACAATCAGAAAGCAACTCACACACAAAAGTATTCATGTGATTCTCCGAGCGTTTATTTGTGGTTAGGACGTCATTTAAGAATTTATTAGAAAGAAGATGGATCAAGAAGGGACATTCATCTAACATCACAAACTATACAAATCATCAACCGTATGCCACTATGTTTTCGATGGGATTCGAATTCTCAGTGTGGATTGACAATGCATAAAAACACAAATACACAACAAAGAAGTCAATGACAGTCGAGCATGGGCAACATTAACATACATTGGTGTAACAACACATAAAATAGCACAGTTCTTTGAAGAGCACAATTTTTTCAAAATAGAAAACAATGTAGCACGAATATCACAAACCAACACAAAAATGATCAATTAGGTAATTGAATTTCGCGAAAGTGTAATCATTCCTACGTGAGGAAATCTGTTGAGATACTGCATAAGAAATGGCAACGACCAAACATACTAGAGGACATGGTGGTATATAACCGAGACAGTTGGTGGAAGATTATAAATGAACAAACAAACACTAATTCCAATGTTATATTCGAACCTCTTGGTTCTAATTGACTCCTACCAACCCCCATAAAACACCGTAAAAACTGTTGACCCCTGTATGTGAATGGCAAATAAGTACTTGACGAAATACTTTTACTACAAGGAAACACAATAATTACGAACCTACTGACACGGGCTAACTGAAACGAACAATACCAAAGCATCTGTTGAAACATATGTTGTCGAAAACGGTTTGTCTACTTCATAAGTGATGACGAAAATCGTTCCAAATATCTCGAACATATATTTTTAACTTAATAAATTCATTAGAAAGCATTTCAATTGCTCAATTATGTCTCATTCCCATATTCTGCTGTTGTTGCATCTGTAACTGTTGTTGGTGTTGTTGTATATGCTGCATTTGATGCTGCTGTTGTTGTTGTTGCTGCTGCTGTTGCAAATGTTGCTGATGTAGCTGAAATTGTTGCTGATGTAGATGCTGTTGCAATTGTTGCTGAATTTGTTGTTGGTGCTGCAAATGATGCTGATGCTGCTGCTGCTGCTGAATGTGTATTTGCTGTTGTAGTTGCTGCTGATTAAACTGCGATTGTTGTTGCTGCTGCTGCTGTGTTTGCGAAGCTCCTATCGCCATAGCACCCATTGCTATTGACGGGCCTTGTGTCTGGGGTGTTTGGGACTGAATTGATGCTTGTGAACAACTTCCATTTGCTTGCTGTTGTTGTTGTTGTGTGGTATGGGAGGATGATGAATTATGTGCAGAATTCGTTATATTGTCGGTACTGCAAATATAAACATTTTAATTTAACATGCATTTGTCCTCTAAGGACTCCATATAAATGTTTGAAATACCTCTTGTCAGTATTTATATCTTCTAAATTTAAATGCGTTATGAACCTCAAACGCATTTGCAATGCCGGGCGCAAGCGTTTAATAATTGCTTCTGATTCGTTTTTGATTATATTTCCCACATGGATGTATTTAATATGATACCTAAAATTGCATATTAATCAGAATTTAAAACGATCAGAGAAATTTCATTCACAATTCTTACAAGAAGTCTACAATGGGATCCATATATTCAAGCGGCTTCGGCCCGTGGTGTTTGTCCACAACTTCCAGCAATTCATACACTAGAATCGCTATGCCGGCAACTGCATTCGGTTTTTCCTGCTCTATTCGTTGCAAAAATGGTCCAAATATATGGCATAAGAATACAAGTTGATGCTCGGTCTTAACACATCCCTTGAATTTGTCTTTGAGATATCTAAGGGCGAGAAGAAAATAAATAAATAGATTAGAAAGAAACGCAGAGTAAAGGTTTCTCACTTACTTTGTCATGGAGGCCAATTTAAATCCACCCATATGATGGAAAAGAGAATGTGATACCGCTAACATTACAGCATACGCTTTCTCGATCATAGACTCTCTCACAATTTTAAAGTTGAACATCTCAAAAGCAGAAAAGCGATAAGTCCACTTAAGCATTTTGGGGGAGTTTAAAACATCTTGCAGGCGATCGTATACAACACTCCAATATGTCTCTGGTAAAGCAGCTAAAATTATTCCCACCGCATTGATATGCGAATGGATTTCTTGCTGTGGTATCAAAGGATAACCTTTAACGATTGTATCAATGAGATTATTTGCCACTATCGACGGCGCAACCGGCAAACTCAACAGCTCCACACATGTCACGTAAAGAGCATGCGTAGGAGCATTTGGAAATTCATTGAAACGCCAGTCAATGTTGCAGAATAAACTTTTCCCTTTAATTGCTAAAATCAAAATCAAATTATGAGAAGGGTCCACAAAAATCATATGAATTAATATTCTGCTTACTATCTGACAGGCGTCTCAGTAAATACATGTAGTAATTGAGTTCGGGATTCCATAATAATTCCTGATTTTGCAGGAAAAGTTTGTATTGTTCGCTGTAGCACCAGTTTGGTGGCCTTACGTCTATAAAGGCTCCAGTTACAGCGCTTACCTGAAGCATAAAGAGTTGTATTAAATGCAACAAATACAGTTTACTTCGTAGCTTACCAGCTTCTTCTTGAGTGACGGACGTTCTCTGAGGATACGTTCATAAAAGTGTAATGTGTTATATAAGTAAGTTATCGGCCGATCTGAAAAAACAACGAAACATGTTTAAGATGCGGAACAAGAGAGTAGATATACTGCTCGAAAAATAGTATGCATTTGAAAAATCATAGAAAAAATTAAGAGAATTTAAATGATATCTGTGAGAAAAATTTTAATGGGATTATTCAGTATCTATACCGCGATATATCGATACGTATTTGTGAAACATCAAAGAATTTAGGCCGGAATTTTGATAAAGATTCCAAGAATTAATTCCATACCATTCCAAAATTCATTCTTACCATGAAACTTATATAAAATACCCAGGTGATCTAAGATAACTTCAAGAATCTGATGAACATGTTGTATTGGGAGCTCTATAAAACGATGTATTACTATATCCAGAACGGGTAGAAATCTCAGACATACATTACAAAAATATACTGGCAAAGGTAGGTGTGATGCCGATTCATCTGGTGCAAATTTTTCTGGATATTTTTGATGAAAGGATAAATGTTTTTCATACCTGCAAAATCAAAGCAAAATAAAATCTAGGTTAAACGAAACAAAATTAATAACCCCAAAAAATTTCATCCAATTTCTGAAGTCGTCGACTTACCAATTATTTTGTTTCCAATGATCAGGACTATTCTCTTTGCAAAATTCTTGCACACGGTTTCGCAACTCCGACGCTTTCAATAGTAATAGTTGTATTATCAGGAAGCACACTTGGGCTTCGTTGCCCTCTTGCGTACGCAAGGCCAAGCATAGGACGACGCGATCAATTGTGACAACGTTGTATTTCCATATCATATGATTTATTGTGTCAACGCATTTGTGTATAAAGTCTTTACCGTTGGAATTCGCAACCTCGTAAACTAAGTAATCGCAGAGCTTTCGTAAATGCGCGGATAAGGCTCGAGCACTGATTCCTTCCAGAATTCTATACATTTACGTTCAATATTTGCTCTAAAATATAAAACGAGAAGAACTTACTTATAAGCTACCGGACTTATATTTTCCGTTTCCCAAATCATTTTGAACAGAAGACAAAGAAACAGAGGGTTTGTATTTGGCCGAATAAAATGTGCGATAATGTCATTTTCATTTGACATTGAAGTCCAATTCCGATATTCTTCATCGACAGACTTTTTTAACAATTGTTTATTTTCTAATGGAGTCGCATTCTGAGTGAAGAATTCATTAAGTGCGGGAGGAAAGCATGCGAGTGAATGTGAAGCCCAAGAGTGTGGTGTATTCTGAACAATTGTAGCAAGAAGTTCCTTGCACCACGTCTGCAAATCATCTCCTTCAAAACAAAATTTTTTAAATTTTCAAACGAGTTAATGTTAAACAATCTTTCTATATAAATTTTCATAAACTTACCCGACCCCGTGACATGCATTGAACGTGCTAGAGTCAAGATTAGTACCCTGTTCAATTCTTCACTCTCTCCAGAAGCTACTGATCCAGGAGTCTTCTCGTTGAAATACCTCGATAATTGAGGTTGGACTTCAGCCGATCCCAATCCAGTAATAAGACGGAGAGCGGTCGATTCGAAGCTAGAGAAAACAGATCATTACTTCGACTATGTCAATTGCATCCAAATATATTGTATAAACTACCATAAGTTTAGTTGCATTTTATTTGTCTGAGGCACGGACGCTAATGAATGCAAATGTGAGAGTAATTGAACTCGATAGTGAGTTGGTATATGGTGTAGACGGTATGAAAACATCTCCAATAACGTATGAAGCATGCCCCATGCGTGGTGCTTAAAGACCGTTGGCAGCAGTTGGCCTGTAATATTAGCAACTTTTATTGAGCAAAAAAAGCTTTGTAAATAACATTCAAAATATCTAGGAAGATAAATATCATATTTTCATCACAAAAACTGCCGTTCTGAGTGGTGAATATGTACTAACAGAAGAGTAATGCTAGAACTAAGAATTCAATTGTTGATTGGAGCCATTTCTGATAATGTGAAACGCCTATATAAGAATATTCTTCATAAATAATAGTCCTATGTAATATTTTCTTACTCAGAAATCCCTTAATTCCAAGCGATTCGATCTCCGTGTATACCAAGAGTCTTGAATAGGTTTCCAGGAGTGCTGGCGTAGGCACAGAAGTTTTACTTTGCGCCTGTTTAACCATTTGTGTAAAGAAGCTAATTTGAAGAATAGCCTTTAATGTTATTCGCTGACTTTATTCTTTTACGCACCTATGAATCAAGGACATTTTGCTATGCACCGTTAAACTATCCAATACAACCATAGAAAATGGCACCGCAGCAGCTTGAGCGTTAACATTTGCTTTTGAATTTCCATTTAATGCTTCAACTAATATGTTCATCGGTCTTGCAAAATATTCTTGATTGGTTGAATAAGCGTTACAAATTAAAACAATACGAAAATCGCTGGCGGGACTCATGGACATCAAAGTACTCGGCATAATCAGGTGTTGCAGGAAGCTGTAACGAAATAAATATTTTGAAAATGCTTTATGTTCTTAAGACAGCACTGCCTGCAGCACTGGATAAATATATGCGGCCGTTTTCGAGCAGATCCTACAGTTCTATGCTTCACAAAACCAGAGTTTGATAAGCGTCGTTTCTCTATTAAAATGCTCTTTACAATTTTCAATTAATTTTTCTCAATTGTTACCCCGCCCGCCCCCTTAACCAAGAGTAATATCCTCTCTAATTAATTTTTTCGTAACCGTAACCGAGCATATTTATCTTGTGCTTTTCTCGTGCGCGTTTATCCTTACTCGTGATGATTTTTTAATGCGATCGGCAGGGGACGATTGATGTTTATGTTTTCAACGCGAGCCTTCTTCATTAAATGCATCCAGATACAGATTGGGGCCATCTAGATGAAATTTCACGTTCAAATTGAGCGATACTACATACAAATATTTCTCACTTACTTGTCTGAGAGAAGCTGATTTGGTGCAGTCAGGCAACTTGAGTGGCTCCTGTTCTGAATAGAGCAGATCGAAAAGTTTGAAAAGCGGCAAAAAATTGGCGATCTGGAATTATTTACCAAGCTTAAACATTATTTCACAAATGATTATCCGATTTCAAGAAAATTACCGGATTTTTTTGAATGCTACCCGAAATGAACTGAAGTAGAATCCACATAAGTTGATCACGTCCCTTGCGGAGCTCTCTTTTCGATAACTATCAATAGCAAAAATTAAGCTCATAGCATTAAGCAAGCGTAGTGAATGCTATAAAATGTACCTTCTCATGAAGAGACAACACGATATGCATGAAACTGACGAACTGAAATAGCACGAAATAAATCAACTGAGACGATAAATGGAGCCAAATCCATTCTTTATGGGAAATTTGCTCCTCCGGTACATTACACGGAGACGAAGATGCATCGCCTGATTCCGTCATTTCCATTGCAGTTATAATAAGATTAACCAGTTGTTCCTCTAAAGCGTTGCAGCGCTGTTTTGGCTGCTTCGTTAAATTCAACATAACCGAGACCATTTCTTTTGAATATGGCTGACCCAAAACATATCGCAGTAGATGTGTTTGCTCCTCTAGTAATTCTGGTTCATATGGAAGGCTGCCTTTGAAATTAAACTTCAATGTGTTGTGATCCAATTTCCATGAGTTCATCATGTGATCCGCATAACCAAAATGTTCAACAATTGGTAACATGTGCGAGTGTCCGATGATCGATACCATTTGGGCAGTATAACGAAACTCCTCAACAAAATCAGTCATTAGTTTATTCATCTTCTAAGGGGAGAGGCATTTAAGGTACAAAGTAAATTCTAAATCATAAATCATAAAAAAACTAATCAAATTTTATACCCAATGATAAGGGAAAGGCTTCATAATCTCATTGGCAATAAAGTAAGCTGGAAGCAGGCAATTAGAACGATCAAAAATGTGCCGAATTATATCTTCTAGTGCATTCAATTGTGGCAAGAATGAAATGTTCAGGTTTAAGGAGAACGTTTCAGCCTTGTCGCGACAAATCTAGAAATGAAATTAGAAAATAAATATTAGTCTTTCATAGCGTACATTTTTTTTATTTCTACGAGAGGAAAATATAGAAACGATGGGTATCAAAATCTCACCTAAACTATTTCTATTATGCCGTCATGATAAGAATATTTTGTCAATAAGATATTTCGAGACAATATTATAAAATCTTATTAAAACCGTAACACACATCAAGGCATGTTGGGGGGACATCGCAGTGAAATGCAATTTGGAGTAAGCTTTGATTTTCAGATAACTTAGTAAAAATTTGCCCGAGTACGTTATTTCCTCACTGTTCAAACACACAGGTACTTACTTATGTTCCACAACTATGGATGCAGAAACTTTAGGCGGGAATGCATTGAGCATTGAGCTTATTGGCAGGTCAAAAGTACTTTTTAAAAATCTACTAGCATATAATAAATACAAGCCCTTGCAATCAAGGATATCCACAAAATGTTTTTATGGATAACACTATTCTGTTATTTCCATTTGCAAATATATATAATCTGTATATTCCGTTTGTGTGTACATAAATGCACCCAAAGTTATTGAAAATGTTTTACAATAAACGAAACGCCCAGAAATATGCATGGTCTAAAAAACTGACTGACTGACTGACATGGTCTAAAAAACAATTTATATGTAAAAGGTGTGATATACATCATATACACTCTTGTCTATCACCTTCATGATTTCTCGTACTCCTTTGTAATCAACACTAGCTATAACCCGTTTGATTATTTTGAAGCTTTCTATCCAAAAATTCTTATTTTCATAAACCAGTTTATCACATAAAAGAATCTTGTCACAAAGCAATCTGAAATATTAAACATTACATGGAAGGAAGCATTCAAATGAAAGGAGTCAAACTTACTTAGCCGTTATTATATGCGATTCAACTAGCTTTGCTAATGGATCCATCACCACTCTCAAATTTCCGACATTTGATACACACGCAGCACTCTGTAGGTATTGTCGCAACATCCCTTCCCTATTTTCATGCGGCACATTGGCGAAAACAGATACTAGTCCAACAAACAATTTGCCATGGAATTTAGATCATACTTAACACATTTATTTACTCACCCATTTTCTTTGAAAATTGCTGAGACTTATTCAAGTCACCATTCTTTCTGTATACGATTACATTGAGGAAGTCTTCCTCTATGGTATCAACCTTCTGTAAGGAAATTTAGTGAATTCGTATCCAATTTTTTATGGTTTTCTAATTACCAAGTACGTTGATAGTAAGTCCTGTAGTTGGGCATCCATTTCAGACATAAGAGCAGTGCAACTCCAATCTGTCGTTTCCAATACTAACTTGATGTTTTTTGTTTACATCAGGGCAGCGGATTTATCTGGTCACGTATCACGGATTAAGGAGCCACTCTCGACACAAACGCACGCATTTGACAATAATCCTAAAAATCACACTTTTCGCCGAAAAACTTACCTCGGCGAAAATCTCGTACTTCGCCGCAAAATAGCTTGCTCACATAGAAATCCAGCTTTCTGCCGGTAGAAATTAGCATTTATTACTGAACGCATAAGGTTATCGAACATCAGGCAAAAAATATCAAAATGCTTTGCAAAATGTAAAAAAGAAGTGTGCGTAAGAATATTCCGTTCATGGAGTTCAAATGAGAAAGAAAAACAAAAAGAAAATAAGAAGATTAAAAAAATTATTTGATGACGTATATTTTATAGGATGTATTTGGAAGCAACATATTTACAACAAATTTCCCCATGAGACCTATTTTATATACAACAATGCACTTCAATAAAAGTAGACAAGAACCCTTGACTTTATTCCAGTACTTGACAGTACTTGACTCAATTATATGAAGACAAAAACAACAATATGCTTACTCTCTTCGCGTGTATGCGCTTATGAAAATTTTTGCAAGAAGATGGGGGTATAGTCGCTCAAGTTTGCGACGAGAACTATAGCGATATGACACAATGCGGTCAAATCGCAACATTAATTCTTTTGTGTAATTTATAAGAAAAGGAACAAAAGGAACATTTATAGAAAAAACATTTCTAATCAGCGAAAGACAGTAAATATAGATCTGCCATATTACATCACAAACTTTTGTTTGTTCTAACGGTGTAACAGTTCTTATTTCCCCTGAAAATAAATTAGTATTCATGCTTGACCCGAATACTATTTCAATAATAGTTCATTATTTTCAACCGACAGATGTGGCAAAAATAAGTGTTGCACTCACTACAACTCACGACGATTATTATGCTTGTGCGATGTTTGGTATCTCTTGGTACAACAACAATTGCTTGCTAAAATTACTTTTAATATCTATTGGCGCAATAAAAAAATTGGGTAAAAACCTCTCTTTTGAACACTTAGATTATCACCACCAACTTACCAGCAGCTCATCTTTATCGATTTGCTATTTTGCATATCAACGCTTATCAATTAATACATCTGATAAATATATTTATTCAGTCAGCTCACAAAAGCAAGAGCTCACGCTCTGAGCTACGACTTGGACGATATTGCTCATCTCAAGACAGAGACAACAGTCCAAAAATTGGCTTAAATGATTTGAGTATTCTATTAACGATGTCAATCGAATTTGTTATACATTAAAATACTTCATAAAATTGAGTTTAATTTATGTTTTTATGCATATGAAATAACTACATTTATTTGTTTTATATAAATATTTTGTACAAATAATTAGTTACCATAATTAGTTATTATAATAATTAGTTATTTTATACAAATAGTTATAACAATGTATACAAATATTTTAGTTATCAAATAAATCATGCACATGTTGACTACGCATCTTAAATCAAAAAAGTGTACATGAAAAAGAATTGAATTCTATAAACCAATAACTACGTTGGCATATCAAAACATAGCTGGTGAACTTATAAAATGGATTGTCATTCGGGGTCTGAAAAAGGTGTAATGGCCGGGTCTTATGCTTGAATTTCTAAGAAAAACTCATTAGTCAGGGTCTTATGCTATAAACACATCCAAGGCGGCGTAGGGTTTTTATATCTGGCTAATGTCAAAATTTACATTGCGCTTATGGGGATCGAGAGAAAAAATAATGCCGCTCAGAGAGGATTTGCCAGCGGCGAAATAAGCCGTAGCCAGCTACGGTCTATTTCTATTCTGGCGATGTTTGTAGCTGTACTCTCTCTCTCACTTGAGTAAACGTCACTTCGTTTCGGTCCGGAATCTAAGATTTTCGGCGGCTTTCTACGCCGGTGTTTTGTGCAAATGCTAAGAGAAGAGAGGAAAAACTTGTATCTCGGCAAAAAATCGCCTTGGTTGTGTTTCAGGCATTAAACATAAAATTTCCACGGAAGAAATCATGAGTCAGGGTCTTAAACTCACGAACACTACCTTAAATCAGAGTTGTAGTTAGAGAAGTTTCCTATCTCGTTATCTCTGTCTCAAGAGCAAAAACTAACTGAAGTTTTTCTTCGGCTCACAGCTCGTGAGCGTGAGATAAAATTAATTTTGCAAGGCTCGCGCTCGTGAGCTGCGCAAAATGAGCGAGCAATTCCACACCCTGAAGACAAGAAAAACAACATTGTAATACTGATGTACAGTGTTCGTAAGATAAAATAAATTTACGTTATTTGAAAATTCCCTTATAAATATTTTAGGTTTCCATCACTGGGTTGTAAATAATTCCTTAAAACATATAGATTTTCTGTTTCTTTTAGTCTGAGTTCATTTGTCACTTTTATTCCAAATACATTACTTTCTACTTAACACTTAAATATTGCACTTCGCTTCGTAACACATACCATGTGCTCTCTTCGGTTCCCAAATACTAATCGGCAGCTGACGCAGCTACCGCCGTACGTATACCCCAGAGCCAGTGGCGTCGATGGTTCTAGAATTAGCTGGGTTGTTTTTATTGTATTTGTTATAATTTCTAGTGTAGTGTAGTGACGTATTGACGTAGTTGCGTAGTTAGTGTAGTTGTCGCGCGAAACACGTAGTGGTCGCTTTCACGAAAGTTAGTCATGCTCCCGAATTTGTGACAATATAAAATATAATTATTAAGAGTGACTTTACTTTTATATATGGTACACTCTCTGCACAACATTTTTAATTCCAACTTAATTGTCGCGTATATCTCTAAAAAATATTTTTTCTATGGACGTCGGCCTTGTTTTCACCAAGGTAATAGACTTGAAGAGCTAAACATTTTCCTAATGTATAAAGTGCCTATTCTGGTTTCCGTAATCATGATGTATACCTATGTTGTGACAAATTCGAAACGTGTTAAAACTTTCACGAAAGCGAACACACCGTGTGACGCGCGACACCTATACCAGAGATAATGAGATAGGACACTCAGTTCACCATGTGGAAAAGGGATTTGACGTCTGTTTATTATACATTGTTTACATCACGTACACTATACGTGGACTTGTGCCATATTGCTGTTATTGTTTGCTTCATATAGTTTCCCGAAATAAACAACCTGGTTCACCGCGCGTAAACAAAAGCTATGTGATTTCTACAACGATTTTGTCGGAGTCTCATAGTGAGGTGCGTCCCTCTACACAGCACCAAATATTGTGTTTTAAATTCTTAGGACTAAAAACAATATCCAATTCCTTTACAATTATCTCCCTATTCATCATTGAGCTATTTTTTAACAATCACGAAGGAAATTGTGTGAAAAAATTAATAAAAATCCTCAGCAAACTACCATATTCGCCAGACCTTTGACGCTTATGATCAAAAACGCCCTCTAGCTGAGCCCAAAGAAACAAGAAAAGTGAACAAAGAAATTTTCGATAACAGGGATTCTCTAAATTGTCACACCTTAATATTTAATGAGCTGACAGCCCTGGCAGCTAGTGCTCCTCCTTAAAGTTAGTCTTAAGATTTTATTTCTGTAAGAGCAATTAATAAAAATAAAACAATATAAGTCATATTTAATATGCAGATGTGTTATGATTTTTGTTAAAATTGTACTTATAAATTTAATTGAATTGGTAATTGAAAAACGAAAATATTGTTGGTTGCTTTAAAAATAAGTACTTACAGTAGGGCTTATAAAACAGATTGTGTAATACCAATTATATATTTCACAAAAAATAAGTACTTACAGCAGTGGTTATAAAGTAGTGTGTTAAAATCGTACTCCCTACTTTGTAATGATGTATGTAACCACTTGCACCGTAGGTAACAAACTCATTATATACAAAGAACTTGCGCTTAACTTACAATAAACATTCGAAGTAAGCGAGACTTATTATTTCCTTTGGCATGCCTATGTTAAAAGTAAATAGTTTTTTTACACAAGCTGTAAGGGAAACGTAAGTTTTTCCCAATATTGAATAATAAGTGCGTAACCATTTCCATAATGCTTTCTTTCTCTAGTGGGGTCCTCTCTTCACCATTGACCAATAAATAACAACTACGTCAATGCGCTAGAGATTATAACAAATATAATAGGAACTTGCCAGCTGATTCTGGAACCTTCGATGCGATTGTCTCATGGGTATAAATACGGTGATAGCTGCGTCAGCTGTCAATTTGATTACGGGAACTGATGTGAACATGCCGTGAGATTGTACGGCGAAGTACGTAATTAAAAGTGATAAGTGAAAAGAACTGTATTTGAAAAAATGTGACAAATAAATTCAGACTAAAAGAAAAGGAAATTTAATTATTTTATTTCATTATTCACAATCCATTGATCGAACCTGAAGTATTTACAAGGGTAAATACTTTCAAATAACAAAACAACATGATTATATATTTTCCAAATGTGCTTAATAAAATATATGCCGCATAAGTGCATATGGAGGAAGTGTATCAACCTTTCCAAGTAGATAAGAAGGAGAGCTGAACTATTTATTCAGTCTTTCATTCAATTATAACATGGCAAAAACAGCACTAAATGTGAAAATAGAAACAGGAGCAACTACATTGTAAATGTCAAGTGTAGCGCCGGTGTGACCAAAATTTTCTAAAAAATATAGGTAAGGTCGCTTATTGAAGGGCGCGAATTCGAAGTGCATTGCTGATAAAAGAATAAAGGTAAGACCATAAAAAAGAGGTAAGGTCGATTATTGAAGTGCGCGAACTTAAAGTGGCATTGTTAATTTTCTTTTCATATTCCTTCATTTCTGTGAAGTCTGGCGATAAGTCTCCTATTAATTTCTTTAATTTTGCCAATTAAATTTTTGGTGACTAGTATCCACGGCTATCATTGAGTATAAACGCTAGTTTAGTTACGATTAGTGAATTGCATATGTTTATGTATGGATGTATATATATGTTTATGTATGGATGTATATATTACCATTTTTCTTAAAATAAACCATTGGTGGTCGCTGCGGCGATGTACTTTTTTTCTAATTTTGTACACTGTGCTTATGAAACAAATATTTTATAAAATCACGTTTGAAGTAACAATAATCTCATACCCTATCATCTCCCCCATAAATAATAAAGTTCGGCAAATTGCGTGGTGGAGTCTTAAAATAATGGAAAGTTTCATAAACACGGAGATATCAAAAGAATTTAAACAAGTAAATAGCTAATTACATATTCAGTTTTTGTTATAAATCCGATAAAAGGCTAATATTTTCCTAATTAATAGTTGTGAATTACTATTGCTTCAATTATTTTCTCTTATCAGCCTATGTTTGGAATAAAGTGAAGACTAATATACCCCTTCAAATTTGATATATTTATTGGTACTTTAACAGGGAAATTATAGAAATTTTTGGACGTAAATGAGAATTTTAGACACCTTCACAAAATATCTCAAAAGGCTAAATTAATATCCGAACATTTTTCTACGCAGCGGATTGGCAAGTAGGAATTACATATATACGCATTTTTTGCTTTGATATTTGACTAATTAAATTATACAGAGCTAAGATTTTCCACCAGAAATCATCAAGGAAAGCATCGTGCAGATTGCTTTTACCTCAGATTAATTTTACTAATAACAATGCACACGTTTAATGAATCGGGTTCCGGTGTCCCCGCCTTCTTGGCGAAACTTTGGAGATTAGTAGATGATCCGGAAACAAATAATTTAATATGTTGGAGTAAGGTAAGTGTACATCATTTCGCTTTCTTAGAATACCACTATACTCTTAAGAATGCCTATCGGTACATATTTCCGTACTCATTAAAGTTTACCTCGCGAATGGAAGAAGCCGAAGTTTAATAAGAGAGATTAAACTTAAAAAGAAATGAGAATGATTTCCAGTTTAAGCTTCAACTTTTTAAGGGGTTTTTTATTTCAAATTCGTTCAGTAACGTTGGCAAGTACTTAGTTTCTATTACGCATTTAAAAAATATTCTAATTGTTGGTGAAAAGATGGTCAATTTAACTCTGTAGCTCAACAACTGTCGTACGTGCAATACCTTGGCTTAATGCCCGCAAAAGGGCTACTTACTTTGCCGGTCTCCAAATGCTTTTTATCATATAGACCCTAGGCAATGCCTGTCGCTAGTTTTAGTGTTCTTATATCCTTACGTGGCCATTAAAATAAAACCCTGCAATCGTATATCAAACATCATTTCCTAACAAGCATAAACTCTAGTGGTATATTTCACATTACCGCAGAGTATTGAAAAGGGCTTTCACTTCAAATTCCAATATATATTACGCAGCATACTATGGAGCATTAGAAGTAACGGCTTTGCAAGATTGCAGTAATGTGAATATGTACTGATAAATATTTTAGAGCAAAACATAAGCCTTCAAATATAAATTTGTCTCATACAAATATCTCATCAGGAAAATGTTAAACGATGTTACAATGTGTAATGTAATATTACACGATAGCGTATGTAACGTTATTGATTTTAAATCAATCACAGGAACGCAAATAGAAAGTAATCAATTTGCGGACGAATTTTTGCGGACGAATATGAAAAAACTGATGAATAGATAAAACAAATTGAAAAATTGTCATACATAATAATTATCAAAAACTTATACAGAAAACCAAATTATGCAACTATATTAAAATCAAATAATACGATAATGTAATAATATTAAAATAATAATAAAATGAATAAAAACAATCAATAAATTCAATTGTTCTGCGCAAAAACTGCTACATACAGTTGTAGGTCCACAATATAGGCTGTTTGTCTTTTGGTGGACCTTTCCCCTTGCCACATTCGATGTGTGGTTTGCCCCACCCTTATGAATAACAGCAATATCTCACACACTCGAAACCAATTTACATGGTGGACGTAAATTTTAATAGTAATTGGTGGACGTAAATCGGTGGACGAATGTGATCGTAAATTTAAACTTAGTTTGCAAAGTAGTTGTGTTGGCCAATTGTTATACGACTACCGTATTAAACTCTCTTGCCACTGTTTTATGCATTCAGAAGGAATGTCTGATCCTTGCAATTTATATCAGATAATTACAAAATTTGCCCCATCTACGAATGTTTATCTCATTTTATCTTATTTAAAAAAACTAATATTCAAGTATATTTCATTGTATTCAAATTGTGATATATTTTACAGGATGGGCGCAGCTTTATAATTCAAAACCAAGCTCAGTTTGCACGAGAACTCTTACCTCTCAACTATAAGCACAACAACATGGCCAGTTTTATACGACAACTGAATATGTGTACGTAATTTTTATATTTATGTCTTTATGCTTTAGTGTCAAATTCGGTGCTTCCTTCTTAACTTTCTAACCCAAAGAAGTTAAGAAGGAATAAATTTAAATAAAAATTGTTAAGTGACGATTTTAAATACTGAATCGTTTTTAGCATAGAAAATCGTCTTCACTATAAAAATTGAAGTGACATTGATTTACTCAATTTTGTCTGCTTGGATCTTCGCATTTGTTTAGATGGTTTTCATAAGATTACATCAATCGACAATGGAGGCCTCAAATTCGACCGTGACGAAATGGAGTTTTCCCATCCGTGCTTTAAAAGAAACTGTCCGTATCTTCTGGAGCACATTAAACGTAAAATTGCCAATGCAAAAGCGCTAGATGAAAAGTCGGCTGTTAAACCGGAAGCAGTTTCCAAAGTGTTGCAGGATGTAAAGACAATAAGGGGACGCCAAGAATCATTGGATTCACGGTTTTCTGTAATGAAACAGGAGAATGAAGCTTTGTGGCGTGAAATTGCTTCTCTGCGACAGAAACATGCAAAACAACAACAGATTGTTAACAAGGTTTGTAGCAAACAAAATGTGAAGAATGTTTGACGAAATATTACATTTGCCTTTTACAGCTTATTCAATTTCTCATAACGATTGTTCAGCCATCACGTAATATGACTACTGTCAAGCGGCACATGCAATTGATGATAGACGATACTCCCGATAACGAGAAGTCGCATGAATCCAGCGTTTTAAAAACTGGCAATGGGCCCGTAATTCACGAGTTGGAAGAAGAATTATTGAGCGATGTTATGTAGGTTTTCTTCTTAATGTGACAAAACAAGTTCTTAAATAAATTCAAATAAGGCAGATTTTAATTTTTTTAAAGTGATCCCGATACTCCTTATGGAACAAACGTTCATCGGGATCGCATTGATCGCGAGAGTCATTCGCCACTGCATATTGAACGTCCGCATTCTAGCACAAGCATTACATCGCAAAACTATGATTATTCTAATCAAAGTACCGAAGATGTAGCTGATATCGGGACTATCTCTGCTAACTCTTCTGCAGGAGCAGCTGCTGCTGATGGCACGGAAATTTATGATATGGCAGATGCATCAGGCTCTTATCAATCAGAAGCAGAAATACAATCTTATATTCCCGACAATTATAATGAAGACAATATCTTAACCACGCCTATGGTGCGCGAACAAATAGCACGCTCGCAGTTACTTAAGCAGAAGAATAAGCAACGATATTATCTAACGCATGTTCCTCCTCCAATTTCTCTTAAAGTTCATCGCAAAAGTTGCGATCAAATTGAAAAAGATAATATTTCCTCTGCTTTTATTGACGAAAATGTACCCAAAATAAAATCGGAGCAGGAAATTGATCCCATGCTCTTCTTAACTGTGTACTCTGAAAACCGAGACAACACACCGGAACCATCTATGATTTCTCCACCTTCTGGTGAAGATGGGCCTATGTCGACTTCAGATGTTTTAAGCAACCGCCTTGAAGATGCCAAGGTTAAACTTGATGATGATGCATTGATAATGAGTAACCAATCCGATGAGCTGTATAATTCGAATGACTTTTTATCAGTCAATATGCCTTCCGATATATTTGAGGTAAGATAACTTCAGTGTTATAAATAATATAACATTTATATTATATTATTTATAATATATATATATATATATATATATATATATATATATATATATATATATATATATATATATATATATATATATATATATATATATATATATATATATATATATATATATATATATATATATATATATATATATATATATATATATATATATATATATATATATATATATATATATATATATATATATATATATATATATATATATATATATATATATATATATATATATATATATATATATATATATATATATATATATATATATATATATATATATATATATATATATATATATATATATATATATATATATATATATATATATATATATATATATATATATATATATATATATATATATATATATATATATATATATATATATATATATATATATATATATATATATATATATATATATATATATATATATATATATATATATATATATATATATATATATATATATATATATATATATATATATATATATATATATATATATATATATATATATATATATATATATATATATATATATATATATATATATATATATATATATATATATATATATATATATATATATATATATATATATATATATATATATATATATATATATATATATATATATATATATATATATATATATATATATATATATATATATATATATATATATATATATATATATATATATATATATATATATATATATATATATATATATATATATATATATATATATATATATATATATATATATATATATATATATATATATATATATATATATATATATATATATATATATATATATATATATATATATATATATATATATATATATATATATATATATATATATATATATATATATATATATATATATATATATATATATATATATATATATATATATATATATATATATATATATATATATATATATATATATATATATATATATATATATATATATATATATATATATATATATATATATATATATATATATATATATATATATATATATATATATATATATATATATATATATATATATATATATATATATATATATATATATATATATATATATATATATATATATATATATATATATATATATATATATATATATATATATATATATATATATATATATATATATATATATATATATATATATATATATATATATATATATATATATATATATATATATATATATATATATATATATATATATATATATATATATATATATATATATATATATATATATATATATATATATATATATATATATATATATATATATATATATATATATATATATATATATATATATATATATATATATATATATATATATATATATATATATATATATATATATATATATATATATATATATATATATATATATATATATATATATATATATATATATATATATATATATATATATATATATATATATATATATATATATATATATATATATATATATATATATATATATATCAGGTACCAAAGTGTCGTGTCAAACATGCCTGATATAAACGTAACTGAGTATATGCGCATCCGAGTGATTAAAATTAAACATAATTGTATATTATGGATTTAATATACAATAATATATTTAGTGTATACAATTTCGGTCGGCCCCATAATATGTTATGTTAGATTTTGGTAATTTCATTCAGAAATAAATAGACTTGTTCACCCTCAAAGTAATTTTAAATTAACTACATGTTAAAAAAGGGGGTCGGCACAGGTCATTTGCCTTCACAATTAAATTGAACTAAAAGCTAAAATCTATGAAATTTAAAAACGTGAATTTAGAAAACTATGATTAAAAACTGTGAAATTGAAAAGCTCAACAAGTAACACGCTTTATTTTTATAATTTTCTAGAACTCATCGTTAGTTGATGATGAAAACAGCAAACTTGTTGAGGATTTCAAGACACACCCTCAAATAAATCAAACTGAAGAGCAAGAACAGAAAAAACAAAAGCAACTACAGGGTCGTTACATAACACCGATTAACGGAAAATTTTCGTCACTCTTTTCTGGTAGTCAGAATTCTAGCGGAGCGTCAACATCAGCCGCAGCAGCTGCCGCCGCCGCTGCCGTAGCCGATAATTGTTTGAAAGATCAAAATAAGAAGAGCAATAATAATGTTCTGGCTATGACTAAGTATAACAAAAATAATAACAACAACAGTGAAGGCGTTCTACGGTTGAGTACCGCGTCAGTAACTAGGAGCAGTCTTAGTTACGAAAATAGTCCAGTGAACTAAATAAAGTTTTCTTTTGTCCTGTTTTAGTGATGACGTCCACAACCATTTGGAAAATATGCAAGATGATCTGGATACTTTAAAGGATCTACTTCGAGGAGATGGCTACTCACTTGATGCAAATGCTTTATTAAGTGTAAGTCTTCACGAATATTGATAATATTCTTTTATTAAAAATTATTGATTAATAATTGACAAAGATTTATATTCACAAACAAATATCAAAACGTGTTGTCATCTGCGACGTAATTTCTTGAAACAATTTAATATAGAATTAATAAGTAGTTAATATTTGATAAATCTTTTGTTGCGAGCTCACATTTACTGAAATTTTTTATGGAAATATATTTTTTATTTAGAAACTTAATAAATTATCAACATGACTTTGTGAATAGTTTTTGGATACTTTCCTGTTTTCTAAAGATGTCAATAACAGTATCGTGTTTGGTTTCCTTTAGTACCTACAGGAGTAGTTCAAAAGTGTTATGATTGTAGCTACATACAATTTTACATCTATATCGTCAGCTAATTAGTGAAATATTACTAAGTCATTCAAACACCGGAACGAATTTGATCTGGAACTTTATTTTCAAATAAACCATTTCGATCAATAGTAAATCGTCCAAAATAATTATTTTTGATCGTTTATTCAAATAATAGCTACATTGCGGACATTGTCCTTTGGGATATTTTTCGATAATTGAATGAACGCTCTGATACTTCTATAGCGTATCAGTTGTTCCTTATTAACTCTAGCTATTTTGTTAGAAAGTAAGATAAGCTCAAAATAATTTAGAAAAGTAGTTATTTTCTATTCGAAACCATAATTATTTCCAATTCTTCTCATTTAACACAAACAATAATTGCATTAAAGTGCCCGAATTATCTACAAACGTAGGAAAAATTTTTGATTAATGCTTATACTAATGAAGTGGCACCCACAGCGCCCTAAATCCGTTTCCGTTAACTATATTTTGCGAATAAGAATTTCGCAACTAAAAACCACAAATAATATAAGAAAGGCAAAAATTGTAAGTGTAAAAGCACAAAAAACATTTCAAAGACATTCTACTTTTCTTATTTTCTCCACCATTAAAATCGTAACAATTTACATTTGTACATAAACGACTCTTTGTAATTTTTCAATTGTGATTGCAGTGAATTTTCTTTTCTTTTCTAGCTCTTTAATGATGCTGATGTATTAGGTCCCTACGGAATATCAATGACAAATGATAGCGCTGTCGAGAAGAAAGGTATTCAATTTTATTAACTCATTTCATAGATTTTTTTTGGAGCGCATTACTTACTAAAATGAGAAACTTTTTGCCGAAATATGTTAAGACTGCCTGAACATATTCTTCGTGTTTGTGTATTAGGCTTTCTGTTTCATTTTAGAAAGATTTAGTGACTTTGACTAGTCCACGAGAATGTACCATTTTTATCATACATTGTGTATGGATAAAATCATTATATTATTTATTATACCCTACACCTGTAAGATTTAAACGCGTTAAAGGGGGCGTGACAGATATGGAAAAGTGTATCCATTCTCGAGTTGAGGTTTGAAGAAATTACGATTACAGAAGAACCAAAAGAGATATTTCCATTAAATTTGGCACAAACATTGTCTGTGATTGCAAGCTATTTAACATTTATAATGAGTAAAATCTGATGATAACGACACCTGTTTCTGAGACCTATTATGAATATATCTACATGTGTTATTCACGTCCAACGTTTGTAGAAGGCAGTGGATGACACAACCATATCCTCGAGCTTACCCACGATCACGGTTGTCTGACCAGAACCACAATTGTAAAGAAGGTCAAATTATGATAGAACACGTAGGAGGTATTGTCATGTGAAACAATTATACTCTATTATAAATTGTTTGGTATAAGAAATGGACGAAATTGGTGTAGTGATACCCTTACCGTTTTATTAAATAAAATGGCAAAGCCCCATTTTTTGAGTACCTATCGACATTTTGAAGCTCGAATCTATGATTTGTGGAAATTTGATTTGTGATAATTTCTGAAAATAAGAAAGCCTACGCCGCCCATTGATTATTAGGATCGAACTATGAATTTATATTACGGGTGTAGAGTATATAAGCTTTGCCCAGGCCGAAGTTAGAGTTCTTACTTGCTTAATTTGTGTTCCTTTCTCATTGCAAAGGTTCTGAATTAGCGGCGTATCAACCGATTTACGATTTGTCTGATATCATAGATATAAATGTCAAAACTGACCTGGATGGTAAGTGAAACAATCCTAGTTAAAACTATTTAGTAAACCCTAATGATATATTTAATAGCATGATTTCAATTTATCCCAAAGAAACTAATAGGATCACTATCACTTATTACTATCACATTACTTGAATAAATAATTAGCAATTGTAATGGAAATTTTCATTTGTAAATCAGACATTTTTAGCGACGTACAAAATATAGTTTCTATGATACAACTGATAATTTGGAACCTTTAAATGCAAAAGCTGTAGTTTTTAGTTTTCTATAAAAATTCTAGTGTAAAAATTTTGCTTTAATTACACATTTTCCCCCTTTCTTCTGCCCCTCCTGCGTCAATGATTTCTCATTTCTTCGCCAAATCGAAAAACCCCTATAATAATTCTTTCGACACGCGCTTCTAATTTTGATTTCAAAGACTATTGAAGTCTGTTATGTAATTAATGCTTATGATTTCTTTTTTTATATTTAGACGTTTTATAACTTATTAAAAATTTTATTTCTTTTGCAGAAAGGCATCATCTTTCAAATACCGCAGATGCATCTGGATCTGATCCGAAGAATTCAACATTGAATACACCTTATCATGAGTAAATTGTGGTTATGAAGTTTAGAGTAAAATATGTGCGAGTTTAGCAAGACAAAGCCAACTGAATTTAATATGGCTCTCACATTTTGATTAAATAGTATCAGACATATTATCTATGTGGGATACATAATTATCTCTAAGAAAGCCTAAACATTGCTAACACACGCATTAGTGATAACTGATCGTGAATTTGCCTACTTTTTGCAAATTAAAGAATATACATGTTTTTTAATTGATATGCTTATATTTGTATTAACATTATATATCATCACATTTTTTCTATAATACAGTTTTGGTTTAGACTTTCGAACGTATATTAGCTGACAAGACGCCAAGAACACCAAATTAAGGGCTTTATTACGCAGAACGAAACACGGAGGCGTTTCATCGTCTCTCTTTTGTGTTTTCCGTAATTTTTCTCTGCTTTGACAGCTTGTAGATAAGCAGCAGATAAAAATTCGATTGACACGTAATAAACCAATGTTGTTATTGTTTATATATCACTGAACATCACTGTATTCTAGCCGAATTTGAATATCTTTGAGTATTGGATACGAAACGGCTAGTGAAGAAAAAACGAGCGCAAGAGATCTCTCGCTCGGGGAACTTTATCTAAGAAAGCCAACGGAAGCTTTAAATATTACAAAAATTTGGAACGTTTTGTCAAAGCCAGCGCCGCAACCTTCCAATGATTTCGTTTTGTATAATAAGGCCCTAAATAACTAAATAATTTGTACCCCTTTCTACCAAAGCTAGAATATTTCAATAACATCGAATTCAAAAAACTATTCAAAATTTCTAAAATCTAAAGATCTCGGGTTTTACTAAACTCGCAACAGCAACGTTGGTAACATAATCCGTTTTGTCAGTGAGATTCAGTGTGATCTAAAATGAAATAAAAATTGTGAGGAAGCTGATACGATGTTTCAATGCAATCTTTTATAAAGACTGCTGAAGTGCACAAATACTTTTAAAAAGGATGAATAATATATTTGTTAAATTGAAAATGTTAAGGCATTTTTCGCGTCCTATACATTGCTCTTTAAGTTATTTTATTGTTGGAGATGAGAACAAAAAATGGTTTTATCGGGGGCATTCATTTTTTCATCAGCCGGATCCAAGATCGAGAGAAGCATATGCTTTATATCTTGCATTTCCAAAATAAATATATTTGTAGGAAAAAATTTTAAATTTATCTAAAATTTTGCTCCTGGAAAAATGCGATATTTATTTTTGACTGGAATTTTGAAGAACCCCAAAAACAGCTTGTGTTATGGTAATGGGTTAACTTTTCACAAATGAGCAGGTGAAAGATGCCTCCGAAAAACTCATTTCTCATGAAGATATTTCTTCCAAGAATCGAATTTCGGATTTTACTAAAGCCCCAGAAAATAAATAAATTAAAAGAAGCATCAAAGGCGTAGCTTAGATTCTTTCCGGTGTCATAATCTCAACAAAGGATTTTGTGAGACGCGTTTCTCAATTCAGGGAGAGTCCGATATGCGATTTGATGATTCCAATATTATATCGTAATAATATTAAATAACAGTCATATTATTTAATTCCATAAAAAGAATTAAAATAAAAATTGATTTAATTTCAATAAAAGAATAATAACTCCAGTAATAATAAAAAAAGCTCTTAGATTAGGATTCAGTCCTCAAAGAAGGTTGCAGAAGATTGGGTTTACACTCCAATTTTTTTATATAATTTCGATATTAAAACACTAATCGACCAACCAAAATCAAAGAACATTGGCTTCAAAATAGTAAGCAAAATAAAATAAAACAAGTGATAGGAGAGATAAAGGGATTTATTCCTGGTGTGAGAACATTCAATTTCACTACAAGCTAATACCCGAGATAAAATATAAACAATGCACAAAAAACTGAGGTCAAATCGCATGATGAGTTGTGTGCCATCCCTTATCTTTACTTTCAGGGAACAGATATCTGATTCCTGGGCATTAATAATACGAAATGAAAGATTGTGACTCCCATTTTATAAAATTTACAATTGGTAATATAATGCGGAAATTATGTGTGAACCTTTGGTACTATGCCACAGATTGAACCGTTTCCGTTCCCGTCTCCTCGAAAAAATCAAGGAACATTTTTTCAGTCTTCCTTTCGTCAGAACCTTAATATCCAACAACGCAAGACTAAATCTTACTTACAGTCTTAGACGATCTGAGATTGAATCAGACTTGATGAATTCATTATTTTGATTTTGCGGGATCATATTTATCGAGTACTAGATAAATTTAATGCCGCAAAATCAAAACAATTATTTTACCGTTTGAATACTTCGTTTTCGCGAAGGTAAGCATTTATAAAATCACGCTACATCTGAACTCTGTTCAAACATAAACATTAACTCATACATAAAATGAACGTAGCGGCAGGAATCTCTTTCAGTGAATTCATTTCATTATGTTATACATTTTTATTAAAACATAAAACTGAAGACGACTTAAATTTCGAAATTAATCCATTATTTAGTTGATACTACAATTAAATGAAAACCTGGTAAATTAAAATTTAAATTTAGTACAATTCTTATATCGCACAAAATTCTCTTATGAGTTTGTTCGAACATCGTCACCCCACTCTATCAAATACTGCATTTGTCCATTCGCCAATTTCCGTTTGGCGCGTATAAAAAACTTCTCACCAGACTCTATACGATTAATCGCACCAAAGTATTTGTTAACTGATTGCTTTAGGTCTTGTATCGCGACGCATGTATGAGAAGTGACTGGGGCGCTTGCTGATAAAGCAGAAGAATTTGATGAACTGCTGACTCCAGAAATTGAATTACGTCGACTGGTGTCCGGCGACGATTTTTCTGGTCGTTGACGTAAATGGCGACCGTGCTGAGGCTTTTGTGATTGCGCTGCGGATGAAGTCTTCATCAAACCGTACTCAACGCTACAAGATGAAGCCGATGAATTATTGCTCGATATCAAATAATTAGTGCTAGTTGCGTTTTGGCTGGATGTAGAGCACGTCTTTTGATTGGATGAATTGATATCTTTGGCATGAATTGGAATATAATTGCTAGGAAATGAATTTATTGTTGTTTCACTTATGACCTGAAATATTAAGAAGACTGATTTATTTAAAAATTACGAATCGTAGATATTCAGCCCTTTGAATTGCAAGCGGCTTTAAGTTTTGGAAGATGGCTTCTTCATTTCTCGAGGCCTTCTTAAGATTTTATTTTTAATTTAATGTTCAAATTTGATCCATTGTACTCACTTCAACATTCGATGAGAGTCGCCGGATACGACGCCGACGTACTTCTTGATTTGGCCCAATTGTAATGTCTTTGGCACTTAATCTTCGCTTAATAGTGCGTACCAGCCGTGGCTGTCCTGCAGCTTTGGCCAGACCGCATGAGTTTAAATTCGATAACATACCGGAGCCTTTCAACGCAGCCAGTTTTGCACTAAAATCCAAATGCGTAGTTGTGGAAAATGTTTTCCTATCTCCCTTTTTAACACCTTTCTTATCTCCCGCGGCGCTACAATCCACGGAATTTTTTTTCGGAGTTACCATACGGAAGGGATTATTAAGACCCAGAAAATTTTTCGGGGGAGGTATAATTAAATCCAGAGATGTACCGCGACTACTGCTAGAATTCTCATCCGACGACGAATCACAGATTCGAGTATCACCACTTTCTGGCAGAGATTCTTTGTAGTTTTTAAAATGGGCGAATGCCTTTCGTTTACGACTGCTCTGTTTCGGAACCTCAAGTTTATTGTCCTTATTTTTGTTGTCGCTCAGATTGATAACTGACTTAACACCCAACTTCTCATATTTACTCGGGGAACTTTTGTCGCTTTCATCATTAGAATCTTCCAAATCAATTCTTTCGGTAGCGTTGGATTTTTTCTGACTGGACTTGCTTTGGCCCTTGTTCTTCTTCGCTTTTTCGATAATATGTTTTATTGGAATTTCGTCATCAGAAGTGAATTTCTCATCATCTTCGATTCGAAATTCATACACATCGTGAACAGCTACCTTACCCTGCGGTTTTCTTTTATTCATCCCGGGAAGAGAGTGCTCTTTCAGATCCGTTGAATCGAAATTTTGTTCTGCTCTGTTCGGGGGATAATTTGTTGTCATCCAATTAGCAATATTAGGAGTATTCTTCTGGATATATTACTTACACATTTCCCGGAAATCCTTTTAGAAGAGTTAAATGAAGTGATTTTGTTAGGAATGCATCACTCAAAACATCGTTTGGTCCGACATTAATTCTGGGTGGCGGTGGGGGTTCATTTAACCGCAATGCAAAGTATAAGGGATCCCTTTTCATTTCTTTACCGCATATAAAACGTTCCGCATTTCCATTTAGAGTTCGTTTAATTTTTTCGCGGAATTGTTCTTCTGGCACTTCTAGCCACTAAAACAGAATTTTCATTGTTAGCATTCATATAACCATAAATGGTAATGATTTGTATATTTTTCGAAAATGAATATTATGAAAATTTAATATTCTCTGGGTCAGCGTCTTAGCATTTCCGTTTTTTTTCTATAAGCGTTTTACCTTTCGAGAAACTGAGTTTAACCGCCCGTAAATAGGAATAGATAAGATAGTCCGTTAATGGTCCAAAATGGGTTATATGACCGGACGGACCAAAATATAGACGGACATGACTCAAAATTCAATTATATGAACGACTATATATAGTTTTCTATTCCTACATATCCTTTAATGCGTTACAAACTGAATGTTAACATATCCTTCACCCTTTGGATGTACCGGCTAAGAGCTAAGACTGATCTTAAGGAGCTTGATACCTTCTTGGATCCCGTTATTTATCAAATTTTTTGTGTTTCAATTCAGTCAAAACTTACAGTTTTCGGAATTGGCAGATGTAGCCTTGATTTTAAAGCAAATGGCCAAATATCTTTGATCAAATGATGGTATTTTTGATGCACGTGAGCCTTCTTCGCGGATAAATTGTAGAGGATCAAATGAACCAAATCCACCCAATTCATTTGCACACGACGTAGAAACTCCAAACCTTTATTGCAAACAGAACAGCAAAAAACGAAGAAGCTAAAAATAAAAAAAAATTCGATTTGAAAGCAGGGCCATAGAAACGAATGTAGAGTGTACCTGTCACCGCGCAGCATTTTGATTTTACATCCGTGCGCAATGCATTCTTTGTGATACCAGTTCTTACAACGGCAACATTGTATCATATCTTCGTCAAAATTCCCACCTTTGCTGCAGTAGCAATACATTTGTTCCTCATTAATGCGATGCTTGTCATCCCAGTTCAACAAATTAATCTATTGACGAAAATCATTGAAATGAAACAAAAGTAAGTCTAAATTGTGATGGCAAAGGAAAAGTATGAGATTGTGGCGATACGCACATCATACGGAAGCTGAAGAATAGGAGGACATGGTAATTGATCGGGATAAGCACTTGTCTTTATGATCTTCATAGGTTTCGCACACCTTAGTAAAAAAGAAAAGCGATTTTATTTTAGTAACACAAGTAGGAAGCATTTATATATCGATAACATACCGATTGCACCACCAATTTCCGCTGCCTGCTATTGTCTCTTGTGTACAATTGCGATGGTAACCTCTCCCACATCGTTCACAAATTTCCACAAGATCCAGATCCTCCGATCGCTTGCAAGCTACACACATTTGACTTTTCTGTTGATCCACTACATTGTTGAACTTGCGCATTTCGTCCGGTGATGCCCAGAATTCGGAATTATCATCGAAACGCACAAGAAATTGTTGATATCCGATCGAATCGGTAATCTTGCCGAGATAGAAGCGCTCATCGGGACGTTTGATTAGGACATCCTCACCAATTGTGAACGCTTTCTCTAGCAACGGAGGTGGTAGCGGTGGTGGTGTTGGCGATGATGATGGTAGTGTTGTATCCATACATGGCTTTTCTTTTACATCCTGGATGACGGTGGGCATTTGTAGGGGTTTTCTTTGAATTCTTTCAGTAATATCTTCCTTTATCAAAGCTTGATCGGTCAATTTTCCATCTTCAATACTATCATTTTCTATGACTTTTGGCTTTTTTATGGTTTTCGTTTCGTCAAATAAAAGAATATTTAAATTTTTTATAGTGGGAGTCTTCATTATTGCTTCTGAAACTTTTGCCGAATAAATCACCTCCGGTGATATGTCCTTGGGTGTTGTTGGTGGGGTGTGTGGAGTTGTTGTGGAGTCAGGTTCGTCAATGACAATAGTCCTATGACCTTCGCCACTAGTAGAATTCATATGAATTGTCTGTGGAGAATCCACAACTGCCTTATACTGAATTGCAGGTATAATGGGAGATGGTTGCTGAGGAAGCGTTGTTGATACTGACGTGGATATCGCCACGGGGGAAGTGATTGATCCAACTTCACTATAATGATTGTTAATGCATATATTAATACGATCGAGCAAAACGGTCGAGTTAATTGATGATGTTGCATTTGAGCTGGTTGTAATTTGCGAAAATGGATTAGAGCCTTTTGACAGATTATTATGTAATGTTGCATTACTTAAAATCTGAGAGCTGGTGTCAGCTACTGATTTAGATGCTGATGTTGTATAGAATTGCTGTATAGGTGGTTGATGGACATAATGTGGACCTGCGTAATGATGTGGGCTTGTTACGGATGGCAAGGATAAAACAGATATTTGTTGCTCATCACCAAAGTGATGCAAACGTTGTTGGTCGTGCTCCTCATAAATCTGTTGTTGTTGTAAACACAATTGTTGGACGTTGTTGTTGACAACGTCCTTATGGATATCATCGCTGGCGTTAACAATTTGTGACTGTTCCAGTTGATTAAGCCCGGCCAGATCGGAAGTGACTATCTTAACATTGCCAGCAATGGTATTTTGTTCTTGTTGTTCATGGTGATCCTGATGCTTTTGTATTAAAGCATGCGGATGTGTTGTATACGGATTAGTAAGCAATACTGTGGCTGTGGTATGCGTGGACAATGTCTCCGGTGTAGAAGCCATTGCAAAATAACGTTCACTTGTTGCACCGGTTTTGTCAAAACTACCACGCGAATTTGGATAATACGATTTTTGTAATTCATTGATTGATTGCGGTTGATGGTGACCGCAAATTGACACAGACGAAGGGGTAATTGCATTTGTTGCGGGCATATCTTGCTGTAATCCTAAAAACTTCTTTTCTTGTAGCGACGGATGCGCTTCAGTGAAATTAATCTCTGTGGTTGCAGTTTGTATTCCTATTAAATTTGGCGGTGTCCCATCTTTTTGGATTGGCGGTGGAGCCTGATTAAGATTTGCTATATTCATGGCCCTCAGATTAGTAGATATATTGAACGTATTCATTCTTTGCAATATTTTATGAAACAATTCTATTTGAGAGCTTTATACATTAGTACGACTTGTTCGATAACTCCTCGATTTCTTACGGCGAAGCCACTTTTCAATTGATATACGAATTATGGGCAACTATTCGTTTTTTACATCTTTTTGCAACCGCTTTTAAATAAGTCTCTTATTTGTATCGAAAGAGGTCCTTCCAATTTTCAAGTTCTTATAACTAGACTTGGTTTTAATAGATATTAATGATCCTATCGTAGAACTGGACCCGAAATTCTTCCCATAACACTGTAATATTTAAATATTTGATGCTTAGGAACAGTCGGCCATTTTCAACTTCCTATATATTCGCTTTTACTATGCACCTCTTTTTTTCTGACTTTACATTGAAACCAGCAATACGGAAAAATATTTCGCGTGATACTCCAAACTTAAATAGCGCCTAAATCGGTGTCAAAACAAAAAATTCTATTAAATAGGAGCCAGACACCATAGCTTATGGCCTGCAACTATCACCGGTGACATATCCCAACGTTAATCAGTTGAATTCTTATTAGTGAAACAATACAGATCAGAATATTCCCACCAAACCAGAGGTAAACAGATAGGACGCTTCTCAATATTCACTCGCGTTTGTTCTACAACTACAAAATGGAACAAGTTTTGTTGAATTTTGTACATATAACTCAAGCAATATGTATCTGCGTCGAGCAATAGAAGACAAGGGTATCGAGTAGAGGGCGTTTAAATTTTAACGCCTAAAATTTGGTGAATATGGTGGAATTCACTGAGAGTTAAATAACCTACCTCAAATTTTTTTCATTTTTATTTCTGCTTTGTCCAGGTTTTAAAGGAGTGGCTCTGCGAAACCATGTCTCAATAATACAGAAATAATACGTTCGTTTATGTGCAGTGGAAAACGTTATTTTCGACGTAGTAGATGACAGAAAACAATAACAATAGCGTGGTACACGCCCACGCGGAGTTCGTGATGGAAGCAATCCATAGAAAACAGATGTCGAACCACCTTTTGCCGTGGTGAATCCTATTTCGTTATCTCTCCCAAATTGTTTTGATTAGAAGTCGCTTTGAGGAATACCAGAGTTGCTATAAATAAGAATTCGTTGTAATGACAATTTTCTAAGGCCTGTTGAATGCACGTACTCGCCAGTTTGCTGTGCGTATGTAGCGACTATGTCATAGGTTATGTACAGATGCCTCTATGTGCTTTACATGGATGCCTGCCGTGTTGGCTTAAGTCCATGGTGGGCCATTCCGCACGGGGTTGCAAGTACAGACTCTGTGAATGTACCTTTTCTGTTATATGACGACAACCGGCGTCCAGTGCCTCCGGGTTACCAAGCCGTGGCGTTTGTACCTTTGGAAGCCATATGCATGGTATGGAAATTCCACGTAAGGTATCGTCGAGGCCGATCTAAAACCTCTGCCGGTCTGTGGGGACCGGCACCCGGTAATGATTTAGTGCATTACCACACCCGAGCTCATCCAAACTCGTACCCGCGTAACTTTGGGTATAACCACAGCCACCACTAAGCTCTCGAAGGGCCTACCCAATGACATACATGTGGGGCTTGGATTATATATCTGTCAGATGGTGTGACTATTAGCATAAGCTATAAGTACACATACTCATTGTCTAATTGTTCGCTTGTATGTCTTCCGTGGTACCAATTTAAAGCCTATGGTAGGCTCCGGAACCAGGGGGTACCACAGTCGTGGTAAGTGGCCGTCTCATACGCTCTGGTCACTGCCATTTTGGGCCCATACACCTCGGGACTGGCACCCTAACCATTTATAGGTTATGTACAACTGTCACCGTTACTGTTACTAGAATACCGAAAATCACAATATTCGTCTCAATTTGTGAGCCTCACAAATTTTTGTGACTAAGCGCCAGAATCGGCCTGTCAATTTGTTCCTTTTTCTACTATTCACCGTATTTTCTGGTCTTCTTGTAATTGAAGAAAGTTGAAAGCACAAAGCGAAACTATGCTGCTTTTTTATTCCCTTTTGTGTTTGAAGTCATTCTTCTCTGCTTTGAGAGCTTATAGATAAGCAGCAGATAAAATTTCGTTGGGCACGAATAAACAACATTGTTAGTGCTTATCTGTGCATTCCAGGCAAAAACTGGATGCCGAAGCCGGGTGCCGATTGAGTGCCGGTACCGAAATAGCTAGTGAATAAAACGCGAGCAAGGAGTCTTTCGCTTGGGAGTGAATGAAGCGGTAAAAATTTATTCAGCAAAATTCAGGTCGTCGTTTAGGGAAGAGGGTGTCTTTGTTGCGTGCAAGCAAATGGATTGCTAATGGAAAACATACTTTCAGCCTTATAATGTGTCACGATACGAAAACGTAATCTTCGATTTTCTTTTGCTATTTCCCCGCTTTTCTTCGATTTAACGAAGAAATGATGAAGAAGAATGCCAAAATAAAGATAACGAAAACGTAACAAACACGAATCGAAAACTAGATTTTTGTTGGTGTTTTTTACATGCATTCCCGTGTTCGATTGGAAATCACTTGATAATGTATCACGAATACTTCACGAAAGGGTTGTCAAAATTGACGATAACAAAAAAGCGTTCGTCAAAGCAAAGAAGCATTGCTGCTTATGAATGCAAGGAGAGGAAAAGTGGGAGGAGGTAAACAAGCACACATTTTCTATAGATGGCAACAACAATAAATTGGAAATGAAACGAAGAGGTCTCATTATCAGAGCATCATTCCAGCTTCGTTTTTGTTTGCGTTCGTCAACGTTTTCGAATCATGTTCGTATCGTGATGCATTATAAGGCTGTTTATCTAAGGAAGTTGATGAAAGTTTTGTATACTAAAAAAATTCCGAGCGTCTTCTCAAAGCTAGCGTCGCAGTCTTTCCATTCGTTTCGGTTTGTGCAATAAGTTTTCCATATGTTTTCAATTGCACTCATTAAACATATATTTCAATAAATACATACACAAAATATGGTCCAAGCTGTTATTATGATTTTTTCATCGCCGTTATTTCTTTCTGTTATAAACGGAAGAAACTGATGTTTTTGGGGCAGTCCGCCATCTTGGATTTAGAAGAATTCAAATATTAGAATAATGCAATGTAATATCTCCACAACCAAGCAAGGTATCAATTCACCAGATGTACCGTTCAAAACATCTTTTTATTGGCTATCAGTAGTATAATATACTTTTTTATTGATAACTTTAAAGTTTATGAGTTAAATGTTTGTAAAATTAACTACTTTTTTCTTCTAGGCAAGGACATTGTAGTACCAGTTTCCACTATTAAAAAACCAAATTATATTCGAAGAATATAATTTGTACCGCCATGTATGAATACTCTCAATGCAAATTATTGTAAAATAGTCCATAGTAAAACTCATAGAATATACTATAATTTGTTAAAAGCAAAATTACAAAAATTATATCATGTTATACTTATACAGTTTTATAAGCTAGTAATTTTAGCATTTAATAATGGACTCATCCGTATCACAATGTATTTGCTTAAAAGAAGACATGTGTTAAAATTTACAAACATTATTTTATCTCCTAAACTACAAAGATCTCGAGTGATAGACAATAAAACCGGTCTTTCAAACGGTATATTTGAGTACATATAGTTCTAGTACCTTGCTTGGCTGTTCAGATATAAAATTGTGCTCTCTGATATTTGAATGGCTGTGTCCAAGATGGCGGCCATTCTTGAAAAAATTTATCTAGTTTTGTTTCTTATGATGAAATATGATGGCAAAATGATTTAAAAAAGGTATGGGTTGGAATCGCATTCCATACTTCTTTCCAAAATATAAGTCATAAATGTCGACTGCGAAAGATTAAAACATGCATTACGCAATTCGACACAAAATTTCCTGAATAATTTGTTGACGCTTCTAAAAGGATCCATCGTTGCGTCGATGCAAACTGACTTCAAAAGATAATTTCCCACTGAAATAAGTTTTTTAGGCAGCGTTAATGAATTCCATATATGGGACGCCTATCTCATTCTCTGGTGCGAGTATCCTACCTCATTATCACTATTTTTTGTTCAATCCATAGCGCTTTTAGTTCGTTTGTTGAATAGCTCATAGAGGTATCGTTCATCCTAGAGATTATCGCTGATACGTTCAGCTCGTTCGATTGGAGCAGGGTATATGGAAAATGTGACTTGTTACCTTCCACCCCGATTTTGTTTAATTCAAGGACGCTGTTTTCGTTTTTCGTGAATAAAATGTGGAATCATCAAATACAAGTTTAAAGGTGTATCAAACTGCGTTTGTGTTACTTGTTATTCTTATATTTACCGTCTTTACAGAAGTTAAAATAAAGGGGCATGCAGACGAAGCGTTACGCTACGGTAGGATATGAGAAATCGAATAAAGCAGCGTAAAATATTGAGTATATATACATATCATATATGTGATAAAAGTAAATAAATAATTTGGTAAAAAATAAGTCCCATAAATAAACAAATTGACTGTCTATTAATATTCTTTTTCCTGGGAAATCATCGGGTTAACGATGGTTGGAAAAGCGGATGCCATTTGAACGGCACTACAACCAAGTATGAAGAGTGGAGCAAAATACATGCTGCTTCCTCATGTATTGGATAGGCAGGCAACAGATGAGTCTGCAAATACTCTGTTTTCCGGTATCTTCAGGTTGTTTTCCAGTCATCAAACTTGATACGTTATTCGCTTACACAATAAGCAAGGATACGAAGCACTCCGATGCCCTAGGCAATTCCAGCGCAAATGTAATGCGAAAGCTTGACGAAGGATCGAGTAGATAAGAAAATCTTGTATATAATCGATGGTATTATGCTTTTCTACCGCGTTATGAAAACCATAGTAAAGCGAATCCTCGTAAAACATTTTATCCAAAACGTCATGCTCCTGGAGGAAATTTAAAATTGTTGTTACCATATTAAGCTGTTTGAGTGTATGCTATAATTAATATGTTGATTACGTATAAAATAAAAAAGAATTTTTTTTGAATATGGAATTATACTTTATTGAATTAATTGGCTTTTAAGTCTGCTTTTTGAATAATTCATTTGTAATTACGATATATGTAATATATAATAATTTTTGTGTGAATATTCAGTATTTAACGGCAAAGTATTTAATTTGCTTTGATAGAGAATGTATTTCATATTCATTTCATTAAATTTTTTGTGATGTACTTATAGACATTCAAGTTATACAAAAAATCGCTTCACATTTTTTGAAAATATGAAGATGGGGAATTTCGAAGAGGATTATAATTCAATTTATGTAAAATCTATTTGACAGAATTCATCAAAAAATGAAAAAACGGTTTATAATTACGATAGCCAACCAAATAAGCAAAAATACTTGAAAATTTTGATGGTTTTTATCATCAGTAAGAATATTAAAAATAAATTATTGATTTGTTGAATAACGAAATATTGGTCCTCCTTCCTTACTACTTTCCCCGATATTGCTGCTAATGTTGAATGCTGTGGTTGGCCGCGTGTGTTACATTCTTTTGTTTTTTGTTAAATTTTTTTCAACTTTTTCTGATTTTTTTAAATATATTTTCTCACAGTTTATATTCTCAGTGTCGTATATTTTGTCAGCGTATATTTATGGTCTCTTTTAAAACGCTAATGCTGCAAAATTTGATATATCTTGCCTATTTTGCTTTTTTTTTAATTTTTTTTCATACAATTTACTTCAGCTCGCGTGGTTTAATCAAAGTTTAGTTTAATTTTTTGAAATGGTTTAGTTTTTGTTTTTGTTTTTACAATTTTTTTATGATTTTACTGATTTTCTTAATTTCGGTTGTGATTAATTCTTTAATTTTTTTAAAAAAATTCTCTCAATACTCAAGAAATGTTTTTGAAATAACAAGAACAAAATTTTTATTCAAGGGAAAAATGAAAATTTGGTTATCATATTCTAATTATTTTAGTAAAAATTTAAACTCAGGATTCGCTTTCTCGTTGCGAAATCATTATGGGGCGTATAGTAGGCATCGCCTCCTCCCTCTAGAAATGACGTCATTTTCATTTAACAATTTGCATTCACTTCATAATTGATAAAGTCTTGAGTTCTTGAATAAAGTATGATGAAAATGAGGAAAAAACTACAAAAAATTAAAATCAGATTAACGAAGACTGTAGGGGGATTGCGAGAGTGACAACCAAATATAAAAAATATCCACTGGGCACAAATCCCAACCTGTAGGATTTCTCTTTTAAGTTTTTAATAACATAATTTACCTCTACGTAAATGATTAGCGGGAATGGTGACACCAGCCGACATTTTTTATAATAAAGAAATATGGCATATATAATTTACTTATTTTTGTCTGGGCATCGCGAAGAAAGATGAGTTGTGTTTTTTCTCTCTTTGTTTTATGTTAGATTTTTTATGAAAAGCTTTTCACGGTTTTAATTGGTGGGCTCCTTAACACGGTGAACTTGCAATACTGCAACAGCTTCTTCAACCTTGGCTTTTAGGGCTTCATTGTCTTCGATCATGTGCAACAATTCGGAATTTTCAATCTCCAGTAACATTCCAGTTATTTTACCAGCCAGATTTGAATGCATTCGTTCAATCATCGGGTACAAACGTTCACCCAAAATTTGCTTTTGTTCGTGTGGTTTGGCATTAGCCAAAAGAGAAGCAATTAATTTCTCTTGACCTACAAAAATATGAGAGTTAAAAAAACCATTTAGCTAGAGGCAGAAACTCATGAGGGCGATGAGAAAAGTAATTAATGGCTCATAAAATTCTACTGAATTTCCAGATTTTTACCTTTCTGGTGCATTTGCTGAACGGGTGGAGGCCCTTGAACTTGTTGTACTGGCGGATTGCGCATATTGGCAGTGTATTTGTAATTAGCTGCACGCTGTTGTGCTCCTGTAGCAATTGGAGCTGCTGCCATTTGAATGTTTCCACCAGCAACAGTTTGTTGCCCAGTGATCGCCCGCGCACCTGCGTTGCGTATGTTACCACCGGATGCATGACCACCTTGTACGGTTTGCGGTTGTCCTCTTGCATTAGCAGGACGGAATTGAGCAGCGTTGGCAGTTGCAGCCATGGCGGCATTTGGGAAGCCTCCAGCAGCGGCCGCAGCAGCAGCACCAGCCTGGGTTACACCTTGAACTCCACCAGCCGGACGGACTTGCGGAGCCCAACGGGGAGTGTTACGCATGGGTGTAGTGACTTGCGGCCCGAAGAAACGTTGACCGGGTGCCATGGTTGGCACGAAAAAGCCGCCAGTCGTATTTGGTGGGAAGATCTGTCCAAGTTGTTGCATGCGCATACCGGACATGTGTCTCATATACTGAGATGCTAAGTGCGCTTTGCGGTCTTCTTTGCGTTGAGCGATTGCCACATATAGTGGCTTGGATCCAACAACGCGTCCATTCAACTCAGTTACTGCACATGTGGCCTCATTCGGTGAAATAAAGCAAACAAATCCAAATCCTTTGGAGCGACCTTCATCATCAGTCATGACTTTGGCTGAAGTAATTGTACCGTATATAGAGAATTCTTTACGTAAACGCTCGTCGTCGATAGAATCGTCCAAATTCTTTACATATAAGTTGACACCATAAACGGATTCGTGACGTTTTTTCTTAAGCTCTTCGAATTTACGCTTGAGTTCTTGCTGTCTTTCGGCCTTCTTTTGGGCACGTGCAACATAAAGTGTCTTATTCTCACCCATATCCTTGCCATTAAGAGCTTGCACAGCTGCCTCAGCTGATTCTGTCGTTTCAAAGGCAACAAATCCGAAACCTTTGCTCTTTCCGTCGTCTTTTGACATGACCTGAAAACCAAAACCAGCATTCGAATACCCATCAGTGTCATTATCGTTAATAAACTTGCATATGCCCAACCTACCTTATAGCTGGTAATTTTCCCAAACGGTTCAAACATTTCCTTCAGCTTTTCATCATCGAAGTCCTCACCGAAATTCTTTACATAAACATTTGTGAAAAGTTTTGCCTTCTCTCCAAGCTCCTTCTCCCTTTCCTTCCGTGGAATGAATTTGCCAACATAAACCTTTTTAGCATTCAATAACATGCCATTAACTTTTTCTATCGATGTATTGGCCGATTCTTCAGTTTCGAAATGGACGAAGCCGTAGCCTTTCGAGTTGCCTTTCTCATCAGTGGCAACCTTGCAACTGAGAATATTTCCAAACGCTGAGAAAGTATCATAAATGGCTTTATTATCAATATTCTTATCTAAATTTTTTATGAACACATTGCCCACTCCTGAACGCCGTAAGGAGGGGTCACGTTGAGACCACATTATACGAATTGGTTTGTTCCGGATTAGGTCAAAGTTCATAGTATCCAGAGCCCGTTCAGCTGAAAAACGAAAATAACATTCGTAATTGTTTGTTTCATCCTTCTATAAACAATATGGGTGCGCTCCGGCGTACAACTTATAGAAAATAATGTGACCTGGGAAAATGTCATTCAATTTTTATTGTAGATCAAATATTAATGATTGTAGCTTTTCAACTTCTGTCAATTATATATAAATAAATGACATGGTAAGATAAGCCGTTCAAATTAATTTAGCAACCTTGAATCTTTGACGGTTCACTAGAATTCGTTTATGTAACCGACCAATGGGTAGAAGTTGCATGCAATGTATTGATGTATTTTTAATCAAAATTATTGTAACCAACGAATAGTACGGAGTAGAATTGCTGAAAATGAATAGGCATATTTCCTCTGAAATTAATTAGCATCATTTGTAATCCTTATGCCACAGGTTTCGAGTTTTACCATATCAAATTTGGAGAATATGTTGTGTTTTATCTTTATTGTTGGTATGCAGGATTAGGGAAATTTTTTGGTGTAGAAAAAATATCTACAATTTTTATTGTAGATAGAATGTTAATGATTGTAGCTTTTCAACTTCTGTCAATTAAATATTAATAAATGACACGGTAAGATAAGCCGTTCAAATTAATTTAACAACCTTGAATCTTTGACGGTTAACTAGAATTCGTTTACGTAACCGACCAATGGGTAGAAGTTGCATGCAATGTATTGATGTATTTTTAATTAAAATTATTGTAACCAACTAATAGAACGGAGCAGAATTGCTGAAAATGAATAGCCATTATATTTCCTCTGAAATTAATTAGCTTAATTTGTAATCCTTATGCCACAGGTTTCGAGTTTTACCATATCAAATTTTGGGAATATGCTGTATTTTATCTTTATTGTTGGAATGCAGGATTAGGGAGATTTTGGTGTAGAAAAAATAGAAATATATTTTAGATTTTTACAAAAGATAGCCTCAGTTTTGAAACCGTGTAGATTTTGTAGATTTTTTATAACGGTAATCAATATATTTTTTTTTAATTTTATTTATTTTATTTTTTATTTTGTGGCGAGATAAAAATATACACGTGATGTACGTTTTTTGTACAGATGAATGCGAAATTATGAGCACAAAACAGTTTGTTCGCGAAAAAATTAACTGACAAACAATCCCAACATTAGATGAAAAATTCATTACATACCGTCAGCTGGCTGCTGAAAATTAACATATGCATATCCCAAAGAACGGCGTGTGATCACATCGCGACAAACACGTATAGACAAAACTGGTCCTGCCGATGAAAATTTATCGAAGAGGCCAGATTCCGTTATATCCTGATGTAAATCACCAACATAAAGCGATGCCATCTGATAGTTAGGACCAGCTGAATTCATTTTTATATCCGCACCAAGGGAAGTCTGCAATGCAAGATATTTGTAATTAGTTATTAAAAACTCAATATGATTGCGTATTTTTCAAGACTGAGATTCTCCGAGTTTTATAACATAGAACAGCTGGACGTAATGACACAAATTACAATACGTGAAACTCATGATCAAAATATGAGCATTATATGAAATTTTGCCTGATCAATAATCAAAATTGGTAACAAAACCTTTAAGTGGTTGATTAAGTGTTCCAAGATAATGAGTGCGAATTATATAACGAGTTTAGAAAAGTAATAAAAATTAGAAAATGAATTCCTTTACAATAAGCGACTATGAGGAGCAAGGAAAATATTAGACCAAAGCTTAGCAAAGCTAAATTTTCTAATTCAATTTGCACAATCCATTTTATTCCGGATTTATATCAATAGTGATAGAAATTGCAAAGAAAATGCCAACTATTCGCGATGAAATCACTAATTCATAACTAAAAACTGATCGTGTTATATGCCAGAATGATTTTGAATTTTGATTTTGCGTCGAGATTTTTCATTAAGACTTAGGCACAAAAATGTTTATCCCGTTGATATACAAAGACGATTGGGTGGCTTTATTTGTTTCTTATATCAAAATGACAATTATAGCAAAAAATCAAAATGTCTCGCGTCTTCAGTATGGACATTCTACGTGAAATATGTCCTCCACGGGGAAATTATTCGATTATTCTATTAAAATATTATCTAAAGTATAAACTATTAATTAATAATATGCATTTAATATAATAGTTAGAAAAACATTATTTCTTTGTTGTAACACTAAAGCCTTTAAATTCAGTAATTTTTATGCGTCGTCGTTGTAATATATTTATTATATGCGCTATATTAATAAAAAAACTTCTGTACCAAGCAAGCAATATCTCTTTTTCGTTTCAAAACATTCAAATTTCTGATCCAACACGGTGAAGAACCTTAAATTGGATTACAAAGATTCTTAAATTTGTGCCTTTTGGGAATTTAAATTATCGAAGTGGAACATATTTTGTTCCAACATAAGTCTTCTCTAAATTCATATATATGAAGGCTCTAATAATTGTTTACTAGATAATTTACTAGGTAATTTAGTTTTACTATCACTAATATGGATGAATAATAATGTATGTGTGGCGATTTTTTGAAGACCGTCATTAACCGTGTTCGTTATTAACCTCTCAACATCTTTTCAAACATTCCAATTTGTTATTTAGGTATCAGTAAATGGTTGATAAAAGAGAAAGGAAGTTTAAATGGATGTATGGTTGTCCCGCCCCCACAAACGGATTTCCTTTTTTCGACAAATTTCTAAATGAACCTTACCTTCCATTTTCAGATTAAGACACATTGCTGACGGAAGATGAGACGCGTTTCTTTCTACTTTCAACTTTAATACATTCTTTGTAGAAAGAATTAAGAGCGAATAAAATTACAAAAATGCACTCAGGATATCGGCAAGTCATGTTCAAAATATAAAAATAGTAATATTTTTGTTGCCATCGATATTTAGTCTTAGTTCTATACATTGAACAGCGCATACCAGCGATAAAATATACTCAATATGTATATATACAATGAGAACCGAGACTTTCCTAACAATTCGAGATAGATTGTGGCCAAGCCAACGGGACCTACACTTGCGTTTTTGCATAGGTATCGATTCAACGGGAGGTTTAGGTGAAGAACGACAACGTATTCCAACATCCACTTTATTTAGCAGTAATTTTTTTCAATAAATTTAATTTTAATTATTTCGTGACATTCTTCTGAATAAATATGGCATAAGATGCAATCAGAAATATTGCAATATTGCAGAAACAAGGACACTTGATTCGGAATTATCTTTAAACAGAGGCCTAAAATTTGGTAGTTTTGTTTGTTTAGTAATAATTGTACAGGAGATTAACCCTTTTTACGTACGGAATTTTCTGTTCGTATGCCCCTATCTCCCTGTCTCTCACGCTGTCTATCCCAAGGGTATTACTGGGCACACAGAGAAGTAAGTACATGAGTATACACCGTGTGCGCATAAGTGTACTCAAACGAAGATAGAACGAATTTAGCGAAACAAACGCATAAAATAAAAACGAAACAAGGGTGAAATTACGTTTTCTTCTGACTTTCGCTAAATCTACCTTACCTACTTTTGCAGAAATTTCATTTGTTTTCTTTTAACATTATATGGATGTAGGATAAGCTCACGTTTATTCGTAATCTCTCCCTCATGAATAGGCTTACATGTCGAAATTTCGTCAGTAATAAAAGTAAACGATGATATCGGTTTCATTTCAGTTTTACATAATTCATGCCACCTTAGTTAATCCTGCAAATATTAATATTTCTACGTAGAAAACTTCTGTCTACTCTACTAACACGCGATCCCTTTTAGATCTGATATTTTCTCTTAGTAAGCAGAAATCGTTAACTTCAGATTTACCGTGGCACACCCTCCAACATTGTCAGCACTTTAAATTACTTCATTTCTTACTTTCTGAGCTCAGCAGAAAATATGATAATTTTGATTGTCGTATAGTTTACGAGCTATAGGTTTTAGTGCTTGAAAACCTTAACTTTGCTTGTATACAAAATAAAAATATTCCTCTCTTATATGAAATAACATTTCATTCAAAATACGTAGTTCTTCGGAAAACATTTATTTTATTATACTTTTCTAAAATTTTTATTTATTAATTTTATTTCCGTAATAGCGAATTATTATGCATTTATTTGAACAATAAAAATCCAAAACCCAAATTTTCAACATATGTTCATCAGATATTTTTATTTACATGAAAATTAATTTCTTGAATTGTATTTTTACTGCATATTGTATTTTTACTGCATCTTTCTCTACTACTTGTAATAATACGCCAATAATTAGTCAGCGAGAGAATATTTTGCTAAATGAATTTTCGCTGACTAATTATTTTCCTGACGCTTTTCTAAAAACAGAGAAATCTTCGATTATTCAATAGAACATAACAAAATTTTGTTAATACTACTGATATGAATTCAGTTGATTGTAAGCACAATCAAATTTAAACCTTTCAGATAATCAGTTTTAAAATACATCAGACTATTCATTCCTTTAATAAATTAAAAAAAAATGAAATTTATTATTTTCAAGACAGATGCAAAAATTTACGCAAAAATTAAAATCTCTTTCATATAACTTTATTGACTTTATTTTTCATCGGGTGGATGTATATTTTATAGAGAAATCAGTGAAAAAAGCATTAAACACGCAAACGTTTTCTTGATAAAAAATTTTTTATATAAAATTATCCCTACCCCTTCGCAATTGCACTCATATCATGTCAACCCAATAGTCAAGGATATGGACGGGAATTTGATGATATGAAGACTTTTTGATAATGCATAAATATACATTACGACTTGTGAATGCATAAGGGCATCAATAAATTAACGAATGAAGAAAAAATTAAATAAATAAATAAATATAAATATAAATATAAATATAAATATATATATATATATATATATATATATATATATATATATATATATATATATATATATATATATATATATATATATATATATATATATATATATATATATATATATATATATATATATATATATATATATATATATATATATATATATATATATATATATATATATATATATATATATATATATATATATATATATATATATGTATATATATATATATATGTATATATATATATATATATATATATATATATATATATATATATATATATATATATATATATATATATATATATATATATATATATATATATATATATATATATATATATATATATATATATATATATATATATATATATATATATATATATATATATATATATATATATATATATATATATATATATATATATATATATATATATATTATATATATATATATATATATATAATATATATATATATATATATATATATATATATATATATATATATATATATATATATATATATATATATATATATATATATATATATATATATATATATAGTATATATATATATATATATATATATATATATATATATATATATATATATATATAATATATATATATATATATATATATATATATTATATTATATATATTATATATATATATATATATATATATATATATATATATATATATATTATATATATATATATATATATATATATATATATATATATATATATATATATATATTATATATATAATATATATATATATAGATATATATATAGTATATATATATATATATATATTATATATATATATATATTATATATATATATATATATATATATATATATATATATATATATATATATATATATATATATATATATATATAATATATTATATATATATATATATATATATATATATATATATATAAT